>CALSBZ010041797.1:39647-52244 GCA_943591055.1 Gobionotothen gibberifrons
TGTGTGTGTGTGTGTGTGTGTGTGTGTGTGTGTGTGTGTGTGTGTGTATGTATCTGGGTCAGGGAGTGAAAGTGAGGATGTGTGTGTGTGTGTGTGTGTGTGTGTCTGGCAGTGTAAGTAAGAATATCTGTGTGTGTGCTGACTCAGTAACAGCATGTGAGTAGGTTACATATATATATAGGATTACTTGAAAACAGTCCAGAATAATACATGTTTCACTTTAATACAGTTTAGAACAATATCTGCTGACTTTACGGCTCCGCGGACGTAACGTAGCAGCTCCACGGATTGGCCCATTTAGTTCCGGGTACGTGCTTACGAAAGCACGTACCCGGAACTAATCAAATGACGATGACGTCATGATGACGTTTCAGCAACGTTTTGGGGAGGTATTTTCTGTGTTAGAGTTTTACTCGCTACAGGGTGTACTTTAAGGGTTTTGACTCTGCACACCGTTTACATGCAGAAAAAACTTCATAACACACAAGGGGACCGGTAATAACCGGAAAAGCATGACATGTATTAGATATGTTCGTTTTTCTCGCGTCCAGGGGAGAAAGTTTCAAATAATGAGAACAATGAGTCTCGACTAAAAGTTTCAAATTGGTTACTTTAATGTAGTAAAAGGCACGGTAGTGTTACAAACAGGAATCGTTCAATGGGAGGAACACAGCTGTTTGTTCCTCCGGAGATCAGGTGAAGAAGAGAGCCCGGGCTCAACACGTTGAACTGTTATATAATCAGTTCTCGCTCCTCCCCCGCTGCCAGCTGCTATTCACTTCCGCTGTTGTTTCACCAATGTCCGATATCACACTTTACAGAGGATGTTTACATTGTATATTCAACACATGACCAAACACGCCTCTTCTCTACACATGCTCTTTCATCACTTTATCTCATTTTAACGGCTAGAAACCGTTACGTTGCTCATGGTTCAACTGAGGTCAAGTTACTGTTAGTATTTCGGACATTACTTCCGGAAAGCTTTTCAAAATAAACACAGACTGGAGCCAAACCGGAAGTATTTTCACAATAAAAGCTTGACATCAGAGATTGTGCGAAAACTTCTGTTTTTTCAGTATAAGTCAGCATTTTAAACTGATGGCATGTCTAGACTAAATTATGCCATAAAACATTGATTTAAATTACTAACAGTCCCTCCTTACACACCTTAAAGGTGTGTACATAATACTGAAATCAATGAGTTCTTCATCTGAACTTTACATAGTACATAACTCATATCAAAAACATACAATCAAAAATAGAATGGTTCAATAACCTCAACTTTATAAAAATACAAAACTACTTTGACTGTGCTCAAACATAAAAGTTTTCCCTTGTGCATAACTTCTAGTGTTAACATTCAATATCATTCTTAAAAATAGCAGCATGGCTTGTGGAACATTTCTTTCTCCCTCCTTTCACAGAAACTGTTCACATACCACGCTCAGTGTTAAGGCACTTGTGTTTACAACGTGTTATAGAAACAGAGTATTTCTGAATAGTGCAAAGTAATAAAAACACAAAATGTACTATATTAGAATAGTATACAAGAATAAAGAATACAAATTAACTATCTTGGAATAGTGTAAAGTAATTTGAAATGGATTCACTCCATCTTAGCATTTTGGCTTGTTCGCTTTTCACATGATTTGGACAATCTCATCATCTACATCCATATCTGTTTCTGGGGGTAGGTTGTCTTATTCTGCTAGCATTTGTAACTGTTACCTCTTGAGAAATGTACCCTCCTTTCTATCATATCTTTTAAGGTATGAAAGTAATATGTTCTCTAGAAGAGGCCGTTGTGATCAATTGGTACGTTAGGACATGGAATGCAACTGCAACATCTAGCCCTCCCCTTAGTGTCCCTATGCTATCCTTTTATTAACTACATAAAAAACATCACTGGCTGTGCTAGTGCAGAGGTCCCAGTCCAATCCTGTGACAAGACTAAATACTAGGTTTTGGTTCCTCGATATCACCAAACATCTACTCTGGCATTCCAGACAGTCATTTCTGGGAGAAGATTTTGGTCAGTTACAACAGTTGCAGAATTTCATAATTTGAAAGTTCCTACTTCAGTACCTTTGGTGGTCTGTGCTAATGCAGTGATAAAGTCCCTGAAATGGTGTGAAAACCAGTGTAATATCACTAACTTATTATACTAACTTATTATACTAATTTATCTGCAGTTCTGATCTACTTAACCTGTTCCACCCCGAGCCTGTTTTTCATTTTTCAGACTCGAAAATGACATTCCGAGAACAAATGACCATATCTTCCCTTCTAAGGGTTAAATTAATCATCTTTTTTCTCAAAGTAATGATAAACCTGTGAGTTGGATGTAGAAAAGTCAGAATCAATATAGATGTTTTTTTATTTTAAAGAAAATTCAGATTGAACATGGTAAAAAACTGTAAATTATAGTGTCCGTCCAAAGAATATTTTGTACTTATAGTGAAAACTAACCTTGGATGATGGGTTAGTAGACTGAAAGCTTTAGGAATCCAAAGTACAACATATAATAAGTACCCTGTATCAAGATTGATGCAAAACAAGTGATATTTGACCTTTTTAGAGACATTTAGAAAAAAAAAACCTCTTTTGGGGTCATTTGGGTGGATTTGACCTATCTCTGGCCCCCCTTGCTCGATTTTGACATGTGACATCTCTTTCTGACCGTCAGAGCCAATGGAATCGAGGGGAAGTCCCACATAGTCCTTATTTGGTCATGTCTGTTTGTTAGAGTGCCGCGTGAGTCAATACATGGGAAATAGCAGCAGCAGGTGGCTACCATTAGCAGCTAACTTTTGGTCTCCGATTTTTCCATCAATATGGAATTATGGACTATAAATGAAAAAAATGAGATTGCCCATACTTTCTCAACCTATGGATTAACCGTTGCAGCAGCGTTTTTTCTCGTTTGAATGCCATTGAACACTCTAATGATCAGATTGGCAGCTACGGTGAGACATCTCCGGTAGAAATGCTCCATGAAGGTACGTGTTGTGATGTCTGTGTTTGCTTCCCCTGTTGTGAGTTTGTATCTTTCAGTGTTGAGGCTGGCACCGTTAGATTCTGTGTCTTTATGTTCATAAACGATGTGCTGGATGTGCAGAGCTAGGATAAGTAATAAGGGAGCTTGGAGTGATTTTCGGTGCGGTAATAGGTTAGCATTTGTCGCTCGGGGCTAATTCAGAGGGTCAGTGTATGGTATGTGTTTTTTTTTAAAAAGCCCAGAGGTCCACGCCGGCGGGGACCTTGGGGCTTAACAGGTTAACGGCTTGCGAAGTCCTCATAAGAGATTTAGGCAACATCTATCCTGAGTGGGCCACACTGGCCAAGATAGCCTGCGTGATCCCTGTCTCCAGTGTGCCGGCAGAGAGGATTCTCTCTACAGAACAGAATAAAAACAGTGCAGCGAAGTCGGCTTGGCGAGAACAAGGTCACACGGCTCATGCGCATTGCCAGTTGTGGAGAGACACTCGGGACCTTTGATTTTAAATCCGCAGCTACCCACTTCACAGGTCTGAAAAAGCGCAGAAAGTAGTAGCTAAAAACATCATTTTGCTCTAGTTTTGTCAAAGAGTTTGTGTTACAATTTGTTTAAAGGCTATTTGATAACAAGTCGGCAGCTGCAAGCTTTTATTAAAATGCTCACGACGGGCCTATACTCTTTTAGTTTGTGAACAAATAATAATCGTTATGTTTTATTTTATCCGACTATATGTAGGCCTAAAGCTGAAGAACATGGGTTTTTTGTTTATTATATTATGGCTTGCGTAATTTAGGCTATATTTATTTATGTTCCGTTACGCACGATATTTGGAGAACTTGTTTGAACTTTTATTAAAAGTCACTTTTCAATAAAAGATACATCTGAATGTCTTGATTATTTCATCCTTAATATAGAGTTGTTATTGTTAGTACATTTAAAATCAATGTTGATAAGGCGTAATTTGAATTAAATACAATATTTGATTTAAATCTGAATAATAATGTGTAGCAGGGATGTTTAAACACCACAGACACCAGAATGATGTAATTTAGCAACAGAAAAAGGCACCACATGCATTGGACCCGCCCCCCGACGACGACGGCCAATAGGAGAAGACCTCAGATGACAATAGGGAAGAGCAAGCCAAGGATCTACCTCTTCTGACCCCCGAGCTGGACTGAGCAGACATGTGGAGAGCGCCTCCTTGCAATTTCATTTGTAGACCACCGCATCTTTTGTTTAATTAAATGCTGTTAACTTTTATAAGCTTCCCTTGACTCTTTTCAGTCTCTCCTGCCTTCAGGGTTCGAAATCGCTTACATTATCAATTTGTTTTAAAGCTAAATAAATAACAAAGAAGACCTTTGACCGGGAAATTTCCAATTTGTCCTGAAGATTTAAATCCTAACGGACAGGGTGACCGGCACACGTTTTTTCTAACAGGAACTCTGGTCTGTAATAAGAAGATGAATCCACGAAGATGTCAGCTACAATCCTGTGGAAGCCATCAGTGAAGCAGCATGACAAGACCCAGGCAGGACCGCAGAGACAGGTTCAGCCACAACCCGTAGTCCACCACTTAATCCAGAGCTCAGGATAGAGGATCAAGGGCACAGGACTACTGCAAGACGATCAGCCTCGACTCCGGAACCTGGCGTAGATATAGATAAGAAAAACAAGAAAAAGAGATTTGGCTGGGTTAATCGGAACAAGAGAATACACAGACACAGACAGAGAGGGAAAAGGTCATTGGATAAAAGTTATTCTTGATAACCCTCAAGAAAGATCTCCTGAACCCTCCCCACACAATCTATCAAGACCCGAGCAGTTCTATTAGAAGTCCATGGCGAAGGCAGAATTTATGTAGTAAATTAACTAATGACTATGGTTAGAAATAGGGTGAGGATAGAAACAGAGAGAGGGAGAGAAAGAGAAAGAAATAGACACAATGTACACACACACACATACACCCCCTACACCTCCACACAGTGTAAAATCAGTTAAAATTGACAACCGGTCCGCGAATTATTTTTAATGTATCTGCCGGTCCTTGGCACAATAAAGGTTGGGAACCCCTGCTTTACGGTATGTGTGAATATTGAAGGGCTTCAGACAACTAGTATTTATTGTGCTTTATTTTACAACTGATTTGTGTGTATTATGTTTTGTTGTTCTGTTATTATTGTTGTGAAAACTCAATAAAAGTATAAAAAAAAAAGAGAAGAGTATTACCGGGCAGCACAGCTGAGGCCCATGGTATGCTGGTGCAATCCATCGTATGATGCCCAATGGAAAACCATGGAAGAGAAAATATTATCCATTCCCATACAAGTAATCATAGCTGACAGCGACCTACAGGGCTACACTGTAAAAAAAAAAATTGTAAAAAAACGGTTATTTTCTGGCGACGGGGGCGCCAGAAAATGTCCGTTAAAAAAAGGAAAAAAACTGTAAAATAAAATACGGAAATAACATGTAAAAAAACAGAAACTTACCTTACCACAAGGAGCCTCTATTACTGTAATTTTACATGAAATATTTTTCTTTTAACATATATTATTTGTTAGAATAGAGTCATAAACCTCTAGAAAACAGAATAATTATCTTTTAAAAATGATAAAGAAAAGCTAAAATGCAGAAAATTACTTTTATTATTACAAAAAAGTACCGTATATCTAAGACCATTTACAAGTAAAACACAAAGAAAAGAACGTCATTTTACTTTGCAAAACCGTTAGTTTACATTAACTATCACATTTTTTGCCAAAAAAGATCTGTAATTTTACAAGAAATGTTTTTGTAATTCCATTAAATCTTTTTCTTTTAACATATATTAATTGTTAGAATACAGTCATACACCTCTAAAAAAACAGAATAAATGTTTTTTTAAATGATAAAAAAAGACAGAAGATTACTGTTAAATTACCGTAAATTCAAGATTCAAGGCTTTATTGTCATTTGTACATTATCTTCAGTGTAGACATGGCAATGAAAAACTGAAGTCACATGCTCCTCCAACAGTGCAACATATATATATATATATAGAACAAATAGAACAAATAAAACAGATAAAATAGTGCAAGTAAATACAAATACAATAGAATAGAAATAGTGCAAGAAGAGTCTATATGCAAGTAAACGGAATATGATTGCACTGCCGTACCAGGCTGTGATGCAGCCAGTCAGGATACTCTCTATGGTGCCCTGTAGAAGATGCAGAGTATCCTGGAGTCCATGTTGAACTTCCTCAGCCTGCGGAACAATATCATAATGGCCAGGAACTTTTCAGATGGAGAGAAAGCATACACATGTTGAGAGGAAACTGCATTATTTTTCTGGGGGAACCAGAAACGTTTTTAAGCTTCTTCTTGCCCCTTTTGAACATGATAGAAACTTTGAGAATACATTTTTTTTATACCTTGAACCTTGAATTATTATTATTTTATTTTTTTCTAACATGTTCAATACATTGACTAATACAATTTAAAAAAAGGTGATGCTGTTAGAGTGATGAGTCCATGTCAGGTCCTCAGTGATGTGGACCCCGAGGAACCTGAAGCTGCTGACTCTCTCCACCGTAGTCCCATTGATGGCGATGGGGGCGTGTCCCTCTCTGCTGCTTCCTGTAGTCCACAATCAGCTACTTGGTTTTGCTGACGTTGAGATGGAGGTTGTTATCCTGGCACCAAGATGTCAGGTTTTCGACCTCTCTATACGCCGTCTCGTCGCCGTCGGTGATAAGGCCGATGACGGTCGTGTCGTCAGCAAACTTCACGAAATCTAAGACCATTTACATGTAAAACACAAAGAAAACATGTAATTTTACTTTGCAAAAGCCCAAGTTTACATTAACTGTCAGATGTTTTGGAGAAAAAAAAATCACAAATATATATATATATACACAATATATTATTGAAACTAATAATATACATCACAAAAATAAAAACAATAAATAAAATATATTATATATAGCAGAATAGACCGGCAATGAAACATTTCAACATTTAACAATAGCCAACATTTTCCCAACGTTTTGTTCAAAAGATAACAATTATAAACACTAGAAATCTACCAGTTATGAGTGTGCGTGTGTGTGCGTGCGTGTGTGTGTACATGACTATGTGTGTGTGTTTCTACTCTCTCCATTCAAAGTCAGAGACGTTTGTAATTAATGAATGCACCTTTACCTTAATCGAGTGCTGTTTTTGTTTTTCTTCCTTCCTCTCCACTTTAGTCCCCTTGTCCGGATTGATCTTGAATAGGCACCTGTTAAGACAGACACTTACATTTAGTGTTTAATTACAAATCCTGCGGATGATACAGCCATTAATTGTCTTTAAGTTATACAGCTTGAAGTCAAAGGGCAATGCTACTCTTCAATGTACTTTTCATTAACTGTTATGATCATATCTGTACATTTAAAGTATTGGTTTGAATAGAGTGTTGTTCTATAAAGTCGTCACTTGGCATCACTATCACACTGGACAGTATTGCAGCAGGTCTGTAAACAGGAGCAAGCGGTCACTTGAAGATCATTTGAATGTGGGTAGCTACGAGTGCCATCTTGAGAGGTTTGTGTGTAACTGGGGCAGATGAGGTGCGTGTCAGCAGCAGAGTGAGCGGTGTAAAAGCATCATAGTTAACTGAAAGAAGTTTTAATGTGTTTGTTCACTGCAATAATACCAGGTTCCGGTGCCCATCCCATTTCGGTGCAAGAAATAGTTCCGTCTTCCTCGTCAGATTCCATTGTCATCAGGTGCTGACACTCCTGCTAAGCTTTTACTTGGTGGTAGAAGTACAATATTCTAATTATACTTGTGTGTTTCTCTGTTATAGACCACACACATACAGTACACTAAACCTGCTCCATGGCTGTATTACTGTGCTGTTGATATGAATAAGTTAAGGAAATCAACCGCTCCCAAGAATCTTGTGTGTTCTTACCCCAAGGTGTACGTCACTCCGAGTGAAACCTTCCCCTATACAGTCCTACCTGAATCCCTATTCAATAGGACTATTTTCCAAATAACTTGTTGTCGACAAAGGGCCCTCTTTCTGTCATTTTCACTGAGCTGAATACCTGATACCACCTATTGGCTAAGAGTGAGTTTGGGATTTTAGGGAGGAGCCAAAGCACACCACTGCAAAGGAAAGGGGTACGCTGAATTTACAACCCAAGACAAAACGAGAGCATAATGTGAAACAGAATGCAGCACAATAATCTTTTTATCTTGATTATCTTGTATTGTCAGGAGCACTTATCGTGTGTCAGAAATGTGCACAATCCTCTACTCTGTGGTTTAAGATGGAATGACTTAATAATCACAATTCAAGTCTTACCTCTGCAAGAACTCCAGGGTAGCTCCCAGTTCTGAGTGGTAACTGATGTTGAGGCAGTAATATGCTGCAAACATCAGCATCAGGGCGTCGACAGCATTCAGGACACTGCCACTGACGATGGTCCGGTCCTCTGCTATCATGTAGTGTCCAGCTGTCAGGGGAGAACTCCCTTAAGGTACACAAAGGAAAAAGTCACAAAACATTTATAAATCCAAAAAAAATATTTAGTGCAGATTGTTGTTGTTTTTTACTGGTGATCATATGGCCAATTGTATTTTAGGAATGATCAGCTCCTGCAGCTTTCTTTTCTTTCTTAAGTGTTTCCTAATGTTAACAGTGTAGAAAATGTCACATCATAAAGGGATAGTTTGGGTGTTTGAAGTGGGGTTTTATAAAAGGTACAGTACTTATCTATAGTCAGTGTATTACCTAGAGTAGATGATGGCCGGCAGGGGCGGACTGGGAAACGGTGGACCTCTGTCGCCTGTCAGCACAACTTCAATGATGCCGTTTAAAAGCAGCGAACCGACCCGGCCGTTCGGTGATTCTACAGATGGCCAGTCCGCCCCTGCCGGTACTGAAGTGGCCCGACCGGCCCATCGGGATTCGTCCCGAACGTCCCGATGGCCAGTCCGCCACTGATGGCCAGTCCGCCACTGATGGCCAGTCCGCCACTGATGGCCGGTATGCCCCGAGCTTGGAGATGCAGACAGGAGCAACCACCTGGAAGCAAAGCAATGTACTGCTCTGGACAGGGTCAGCAGAAAAACATATTTTAGCCACCTCTTGATGATTTACATATCCTTTCACTGTTTGCATAGCAATACCACATTGGACATTGAGAATTGATAAAACTTGTAATATGGCAAGAAATCTTACTTGAGGATCTCTGGCTGCTGTTTATTCTTGGTAGGTTGCAATTACTGGTACTGCAGCTGAGGGGAGAAAAGAGACACAGGTTTGCACATGCTTGAGCAAAAATAACTTAAATAACACAGCAGCAGCTTTAAGTACAGTAATACCACTTCAAGTATAAGACCTGAGTACTTCTACTCTTATACACAGGGCTGCACATAACTGGTGCGCATGCGCACACCCCGCCAAAAAAAGCGCACCGGATCATTTGAAAAAAGGCGCATTTGCGCACAGAGAGAGAGAGAGAGAGAAAAGAGAGAGATATTTGCGAGTTGCATAAGAACTGGTAAGATAGCAGGGTGTCCCACACATAGACTTTACTTGGGCGGGCCGCCCAGGTATATTAACGGTCGTATAATTCGCGAGCTATTTAGGTTTAATTTTTGTAATCTGTCCGCGAGCACCACGGCATCTGTGATCCCTCGCTATTGCGTGGAGGGTCTGCTTTATGCTCCCACAGTACTCTGCTGCGAGGCTTAATGAGCGTGCTCACTAGCGCGTACCCCCCGTTCATAAAGTCAAGTACCCCTCAAAAGTGCGCACCAAGCAACATCTCCAGGTGCTCCTTTGAGAACCAGGGCAAAACAATTATCTGAGAACAAGATCTGAGAACTTCTCCCACCTCTGTTTATAGCCTTAACATAGGATCTAAAATATATGGATAATGTGCATTGTGTGTAACATTATGCCCACGAAAAAAATCGATTATAAAACTAAGGATTGAGCTAACATTAGGAGTTAGTGACAATGTATGCTAGTTAGCTAGCTAAACTATTTATTAAATAATATTGCGAAAAAGTAACTCTGAAACATTCACTGCACATCACGCTCAGCCACTCGAGCACGCATCTTGCACATCATTAAAACAAATCATTACTGCACGTAATGATGGCATAGAACAGCTCACTTTCAAAGCATGGTAGCTAGCTGCTACCTAGCTATGGTAACGTTAGCTAACAATACTTTGTTTTCGGTCGTTAAACAACATGTATACCATAGCTAGGACTTTGAGGTTTGCAATGTTTTAAGACTTGAGTGTTTTGAATCCGTTGATAAATAGTTTTTACCGTTACCTCTCAAAGTGCTGATTTCTCTCCTCTGGGCGCGCCGTGCTCTTCACCTCCTGCATGGCATGTTAACTGCGTGGTCTCTGTAGTGTCAGTGGCTTTGTGCATGCGCTCTGTCTGCCTCAGCGCATGATGCGTGCGTGCAGCAGAAGTCTCGTCTCTGATTGGCTGCAAATCGATTGCCCTGAAAATCCTTTGATGAACATCCAATCCTTGTATTATTTTTAAGAATTGGTAACACCACACCAGCGCCATACCATAAAGATGAATTTAAAAGTAAAACAAATGGGGTGCAAACTATTTACATTGCAATTATGATTGTTTAATTCTTTGGATGTTATTTTATTAATTTACAAAATGAGAATGTAACTAGTTGATAAATAATAAAACAAACACTGAAGGCCTCCCAAAGACACAAGCAAAATATGTTATAAGACTTCTTTATTGTCAGTTTATTCTTTTAAATTGAGAATAGAGAACACTGATAACTAATGTTGGTGCACATTTATATAAGTTTGATTATGATCAGTAATATCCCATCTGTACTTTGCAGTCCTGTCCCAAGTACAAGTTAAGTAGGTATTAATCAACGTGTACATATGTTTGTAGCCTTTATTTTATATAGTTTACTATCATTTGTAGTCATGCATAGTACTGCCTTCCTGATTGCTTTATTTTTGAGAGACCTATTCTGCACCTACCTGGGTTTTAAGAGAGTCCAATACCCTATGTGACTGTTCAGTCTCATAAAACATGCACAATTTACTTTTTGAAAACACAAGCTCACAATAAAGTCAGATGGGAGACATACAGAAGCAAAGTGTGATAGACAAAGATGCATTCCTATATTAAACAAACTTCCACGAGGCAGTTGTAGCCATAGCAAATGGATTAACCTTCAACTAACTGCTGCCTGAAATCCCTGTGACATCACTGTAGATTGTTGTAACCAACTAGCTGTGTGGGACATTATCACAATACATATTTAAGTTAATTGACTTGGATTGTAAAGGTCTTTCGCTGTAGTTACTAGCTTTGTCAACATGCTATGGTGAAGGCCTATTCTTTCAATATGATGGATATTATCAGACGTCTACAAGGACAGCATAGGTTGTTTGTTTTACTGTAATTGCAATGCCAATACCAATTTAGCATAGTGGTAGCACTAACTGCTAACAAGGTTTTGATATTCAGAGTCTGGCTGTTAGTGCTTGCTAGCATGTTATGCTATGGGCTTGATTGTACATGCTAGTGTGATAAGGCCTAAGGGAAAATGCTAATGTTATTGAACTTCTAGATCCTTTCATTTTTCACTTACAGTGAAACTCAATATGTTTTTTGCATACTGTCCGCCAATCACTCTGTTTTTTAAATATTGAGTTAAAGTCACACATTTTAGAACATTGATACATTTCTAAAAGCTACTTTCCTAACAAACATGGTGCAGTAGTTGTAGCAATCGCTACGAGAATTCACTCTGTGTTAGCTGCACAAGGCACTTTGCGGTAGCTTCACGTCTCTGATTATCTGAAAAGCTAAATGATGTCAGAAATGTCCACAGCTTTTTCTTGTGTTGAAAGAGATCAGCAGGTCAATGTTACTTGGGTTGTGAACGCACAACAGTTGGTTGTTTGTTAGTATAGTTGCTTTACTGTAATTGCAATGCTAATACCAATTTAGCAGGTAGCTAACTGCTAACAAGGTTTTGATATTCAGAGTAGGCTGGCTGTAAGTGCTTGCTAGCATGTTCAATGTTATGGGTTTATGCTAGTGTGATAAGGCCTATAGGGAAAATGCTAATGTTATTTAACTTCCAGATCCTTTCATTTTTCGCTTACAGTGAAACTCAATATGTTTTTTACATACTGTCCGGCAATCACCGTTAGCTGCACAAGTGGCTTTGCGGCAGCTTCGTGTCTCTGATCATCTGAAAATCTAAATAATGTCAGAAATTGGCACAGCTTTTTCTTGTGTTGAAAGCATATCAGCAGGTCAATGTTACTTGGGTTGTGAATGCACCGAACACCAAAACTGCTCCCTGGCGCCGGCTATCTGGCAGCCTCTCTGCGATCCCCTCTCCTATCCGCATGTGGTTGTGTTTGTGCATGTATATGCTCTGTGTGTTTGTGCATGTACAGTATATCCTCCCTGTGTGTGTAATGTGTTTAAACACAACAGAGTGGGGGAAGACATTTCCCTCTGAGGTATGAATACATTATATCTTCTTCTTCTTCTTCTTCTTCTTCTTCTTCTTCTTCTTCTTCTTCTTCTTCT
>CALSBZ010041797.1:52254-69492 GCA_943591055.1 Gobionotothen gibberifrons
CTTCTTCTTCTTCTTCTTCTTCTTCTTCTTCTTCTTCTTCTTCTTCTACTATAAGTGAATGGTCACATTAGGTTTGCCTGCAGTGAATGCGGACAGCTATGAGCTAGTCTATAGATGTATCATGGCATAGTAGACAAATGTCTCCTATAACCCACAGTCTATGGCTGTTACTGATGGGTTATAGCATCATTTTATATCTGAATTGTGCTCTGGTAGGAGTTCGCACCCAACATGCTAATAACAGTCAAGTTTTTTTTAACTCTATGGTTTTACACAGTTTTTATAACATAAAATTCATATATTTAACAATTAAATCTTCAAATTAATACAAATGTAGCAATAAAGTGCAAGTCAAAATGTGTTAAAATGTAGTTTTTCTTTACTATATTAGGATAGTCAATACCTGTGTTTTTTCAGTTTATCAATGTAAAATAGTGGTTAAATTAAGCAAAATTACAAAATATTTCTTTCTTTACTCATATATTTTCTTGCAATTATACATTTTTTTAATGAGTATTAACAGTATTTGTTATGTATTTGACAGTGATATATAGCCATAACAAAAGTATTTTTTTGTAAAATTACAGAAAATGCAGCTAATTTTTCCACCAGAAAATCATGTATTTTTACGGTTAGTTTTGTTAAATTCGCATTTAAGAACTGCTAAAAAACAGATAAATAATGTATTCAATTTTTACAGTTTATTTTTGTTAAAATACAGGACACATTTCAATAAACCGTTTATTCTTGTAAATTGAATATGATTTACTGTAATTTTTTCTGGGGAAAAACTGTAAAAAAACATTTTTTTTTTACAGTGTACATAAATAACATTGCAAATCCATGGGTAAAACTGACTCTTAAAGTATGGAAAACAGTCATAACTGAGTATAAATTAGAGGAACATATTACAATTCTGAAATGGTGTGCATATGACACCAACATTACTCGTAATAAATTAGACACTAGATTCAAGGATTCAAGGACAGCCAAAGGAATAACTGCTCTTTGCAACATAATTAAAGAGGGAACGCTGTGAGAAATTCCTATTAGAAAAACAAGACTTCTGTCGATACCTACAGATGCGGCATTATGTTAACAAAAAGGTTAAAACTATAACAGAGTCAAGTATTTTTTCGGTCATTTTACATTGCATTTCACCATTTGTAATCATGGTGAGCTTGTGTTTGTGCAGGTTTCACAAACTCGAGCCTGTCAGGACATCGAGTCCACAGTTTCCCTAACAGGAAAAGGACCGGAGCTAGCTTTCGTTCCTGGGTGCGTTGTGCGAGGTGCACATACTCTCCAACATCTCTCTCCCCCCCTTCGCTCCTCTCTCTCTCCCCTCCGGTACACAGCACCGTAAGACGTAGTGTGGAGTTGCATTAGGTAACGCTGTGGTGGCTGTACTCCTCCAGCCGTCTCCTTTGTGTTTGTTTGTTTCCCCCTGTCTGTGTTGTTTGTGTGTGGTGGCTGTCACTCCTGGCTCCCGGCTCAACCTCCACTCACCTGCTGCAATCAGCTGTGCACCCTCCCCGACTACACACCTGCTTTCCATCAAGCCATTTACAACGGCATATCAACGGAGACTCCACAACCTTTCTCCGCCAGATCGTTGTAAAACCACAGTGGTATAACTTCAAGGCTACTGTAAGTAATTTCGAACCCTGAAGGCAGGAGAGACTGAAAAGAGTCAAGGGAAGCTTATAAAAGTTAACAGCATTTAATTAAACAAAAGATGCGGTGGTCTACAAATGAAATTGCAAGGAGGCGCTCTCCACATGTCTGCTCAGTCCAGGTCGGGGGTCAGAAGAGATCTGGTCCCTCTCTTGGCCTCCCTGTTGTCTTCTGAGGTCTTCTCCTATTGGCCGGCGTCATCGGGGGGCGGGTCCAATGCATGTGGTGCATTTTCTCTTGCTAAATTACATCATTCTGGTGTCTGTGGTTATTTAAACATTCCCTGCTACTAGGGGTGTAACGGTATCCGTACCCGTCCCGTACCGTCACGGTTCGGCACATGCAGTCACACGGCGAATATGCCTTTTTTTATGAGTGGGAAACAAGTCTGTCACTCAGGGCAGTATCCACTACACTATATATAATCCAGGGGGCGGTATTGCGCCGAAAAGCCAGCCGCCCGTAAATAACAGATCAAGAAGAAAACACAACAAAACGAACACAATACATGAAGAAGAGAAGTTAGCAGCTATGGCCATAGATGGCGAGTTCAGATAACACACAGGAGCTAGAACCCACCTGCTTCTTTTAAATCAGCTGTGTGGGAACATTTCGGGTTCCCTGTTGACTACAATAACGATGGGGAGCGAGTTGTGGATCGGACGAGGGCGGTGTGTCGGCGTTGTTACAGCGGTGCGTGCGGTATGCTAGTGGTAACACGTCAAACATGCTCAATCACCTCCGAGTCAGTCTCAGTCCCCAGCGAGAGGGTTTTCTCGACGGCAGGTGACATAGTTACCGCCAACAGATCTGCCTTCACTACTGACAACGTAGACAAACTCATCTTTTTGAAGAAAAACTTAAAAAGAGTAAAGCTTGAGTACCTTTAGTTAGGCATAATGGCCTCACACACTCACAAGTTAATTACACATGTTAGACATTGCTTCTAAAAGGTACAGATTTTATTTTGTTTTATATTTATCATTGTATTTAATTTATAGTTTGACATCAGGAGATGTTATACAGTTCTGTATTGCCTTTTATTGATTGTGATTGAAACACTTTCTTATTATTTATTTTAATATTTTCAAGACATTCTTTTTAGTTGTAGCTTATTGAACCTTTTTGTTTGACATCAGCCATTACAAATAATATGGCCATCTGAGTGTGTGTGTTACTGTTTGTGGTTTGTTTTTAACTGTGTAATACAGTAAATGATTCCAAATGTTAGAGTTCCTTATTTTCATACCAAAACTTGCACTATGGTTAAAAATAAATAACAGCAAAAAAAAATGATGCATTTGGGACTTTTTTTTGCTTTTCCTTGTTGTACCGAAACCGTACCGAACCGTGACCCCCAAACCGAGGTATGAACCGAACCGTGACTTCTGTGAACCGTTACACCCCTACCTGCTACACATTATTCAGCGTCAATAAATGAGTGCTAATCCCAGTGTGCTCAGTGTAGAACATCACATGTCATTTCACCTTCAATCATGGTTTGAAACCGTAGCATCCCGTCAGATGCTAAAGCTAACCGGAAGTGACGAATTTTCAGAATAAAAGTGTCAAGTTAACAGTTAGTGAACTTCCGTTTTTTCAGAATAAAACTGATTTAAATCAAATATTGTATTTATTTCAAATTACGCCTTATCAACATTGATTTTAAATTTACTAACACTACTTAGCATTATAGCTATTTTCTCATACCTGGATGTTTTAGCAACGCGAGATACGGCTGATACTTGCGCATTCGTTTCTGTTATGGATCAGTATCAACAGTCCTGCCAGTAACGTTACTATATTATCAATACTACTTTAGTTATAGCCTGATATATGATAGCTAACTTTACAATGTTGTGATGTGACTGACGTTAGCTAACATTAACTCAAATCAAATCAAGTTTTATTTATATAGCACATTTATAAACGATTTTTGGTCGAGCCAAAGTGCTGTACATATAAAAAATAGCCTACAGTAGGGACACTTTACAGCAAATACAACAGCACAGATTGTTCAGAATATCAATATGCGAAAAACGACACCCTCTATCCTTAGACCCTAAAGTCAACAGATATTGTTCTAAACTGTATTAAAGTGAACATGTATTATGCTGAACTGTTTTCAAGTAATGTAACCTACTCACATGCTGTTACTGAGTCAGCACACACACAGATATTCTTACTTACACTGCCAGACACACACACACACACACACACACACACACACACACACACACACACACTTGCTCTCCCTATGAGAGCATTGTAAGATAACCGTCTTCTCTGCACAGCAACAGTCCTCTATTTAACACACACACACACATTCTTTATCTGTGTACCAGGTTTGATTCTCTGGGAAAGAATAGTCTGTGGGAAATATATGCTTAAGAAACTGCTTGGTCTGTGGGAAATAAAGGGAGTAAGGGCTTTGGACAGGTGCAGAGATAAAGATTGTTATGTTCACCCAAAAGTATCTCTACACCAAGGACAGCTCTGTCTCGGAAGTGGAAGACTCTGCTTAAGGACATCAATGGCTGACTCACTCTGATTCGCTGCCGAGGGCTCGCCCCGGAGCAAATCCACCAGTAGATAACACTTAGGGGAGTGAGCATCCGATACAACTCCTCCCCACGGACTCTCTGATTCGCTTAAGAGTAAAATGGGGCGGAATAACCGATACAACTCCGCCCCCAAACATGTCTATGTAAACTGAATGTTTATTCATATCGGCGCCCCTAGTTCTGACTGGCCGGTCCCGATATCTGTATCGCACGGCAGTGGGACTGGGGGCCCAGGGTAGGCCCAAGGGTACTCTGTAACTTGTATTGTGTTTCTTACCATTAAATCAGATTATTGTTATAACTTTTATTCCGGTGTTTGAAATCCTTCTTTCATAAATCTGAACAGGCTCATCTAATGGACGGCGCAGGAGCAGGGCTGGGGTGTAAGCCACCATGACTGTGTTTGCTCCAACAACCCTCACATCGTACAAGGAAAAACTTCCGGAGAAAACCCACAGTTTTAAGGGGAAAAAATGGGAGAAACCTCAGGGAGAGCAACAGAGGAGGGATCCCTCTCCCAGGACGGACAGACGCGCAAGAAATGCGGTGTGTAAATCGAAGAGATAATACATTTTACAGCCTATAGACCGAAATGTTAGGAAATGCGTGTGTCTGTAATAAGAAGATGAATCCGCCGGTCACTCACCAAGACAGCTGCCCTGTTCTCCACTGATTCTCCTCACACCAAAGCTCCATTTCTCTCCGATGGCCGTTATTTCTTCTAATCCTTGGCTCCTGGTCTCTTGGACGCCTAGCAGGCTCATAATTATATGGTTGTGGTCCGTCATATGCATTAGAATATTTATTTTGTGCAATTAACACGTGCAAATAATGAAATGAAAAACAAATGCTGCATTTACAGAAATGATGCAAACTAAATACAACACTCAAACCCCGAAAACAAACGCAACAAAAAAACGCTGCACGATATGCAAAGTCCAAAGCACATACAAAGCCCAAAGCACATACAAATCCCAAAACACATTAAAAAAAAAAACATTCCGGAAGTGCTCCTGGCCTCTAGGGGGCGCGCTACGTGGAACAGATTGATGTATGACCAGACATAGAGAGAACGAACAAGAGTGATGGCAATCGGAGGAAAGAAAGTTCAGAGAGAGTGGAGAAAGATATAAGAAGGTACGTTTTGTTTTGTTTTTATACATATAGCGTCATATTTATATAGCTAGCGTTAGCGTGCCTAACTACTACAGGTCCATGAGAAAGCATGAAAAGCCTCACAATCTCAGAGTAGGGAGGAAAATAATAAATGTGCTCACATCAACTGGTAGCTAGCTATGTGTGTGTAGCATGAAGGGGCTACAGATATATTTTAGTTTTGTAACCCTCTCGTGTAAAATGATAAATACATTAGCTAAAGCCAAACTTAGCTTTCATCAAAGATTCCTAATGAGAGGTTGAAAACCGTCTCTGCTTTCATGGAAACCCCAGAAACTGGTTGTGACGGCTGCTGTTCTTTACTGAATGGTTAGTATAATCCATGTAGGGTCCAATTATTTGTATTGGCCAGTGTTAGGTAAGTGCTGGTTTTGTACCCTAGATCTATGTTAAGCTGTTCAACATTCTACTGACACTATTTTATGTAGTTATAAGATAATACATTGAGAGAGCTGAGACAGGCTGTACAAGCGTATCTGTTTGAATGTCCTTAAATTACAGTATTCCAAACAGCAGAACTTCTGTGTATGTGATGTGACTGATAACCTGACATGGTTTAGCCTTTTCCCACACCTACTACTTGCCTGATCAGCCTGCTCTCAGCTTTCTCCTTTGTCTGTGTTGTATTGAAGCAGTGTCCTAAATGTAAAATGACTGACATTTTTGTTTTAATGTGTAGATAATAATAATAATAATAATGAGTTTCATTTATAAAGCACTTCATATTTGATTTCAAATCCCGAAGTGCTACAAGCTGTGGGCATGAACAGTATAAAAACAATACACAACACGGTAGAATTAAATAAAAAGCAATAAAAACAAACAATAAAAATAAAATAAAGTAAAAAGGTGGTAATAAATAAAAGGTCTAGGGAAAGGCTCTATTAAACAGATGGGTTTTGAGGCCTTTTTTGAAGGCCTCCACGGTCTGTGGTGCTCTCATGTGGTCGGGGAGAGCATTCCACAGACTGGGGGCAGCCGAGCAGAAGGCCCGGTCTCCCATGGTACGGAGCTTAGTCCTGGGGGGTTTGAGGATGTTGGAGTTGCTGGAGCGGGTGGTCCGCAGGGAGGTGTGGGGGGTGAGGAGTTCCTTGAGGTAGGGTGGGGCAGTTCCATGGATACACTGATGGATGAGGACGGAGACCTTGAATTCGATCCTCAGTTCCACGGGGAGCCAGTGTAGTGCTTTAAGGATGGGGGTGATGTGGTCGTATTTGCGCACCCTCATCAGGATCCTAGCAGCGCTGTTCTGAATGTATTGAAGCTTCTGGATGCTTTTGTTAGGGATCCCGATGAGGAGTGCATTGCAGTAGTCCAGCCTGGAGGAGACAAAGGCGTGGACTAGCTTTTCGGCGTCAGACAGAGTGAGTGTGGGGCGGAGTTTGGCGATGTTCCTGAGGTGATAAAAGGAGTTCTTGCACAGCTGTTTAATGTGAGCCTCAAAGGTCAGATGGGCATCAATTTTTACACCGAGGTTGGTGACTGTGGAGGAGAGGGCAATGTCCTGGCCGGAGAAGGTGATGGTGGATGACCGAACCTGGTGTGGGGTGCCAACTATAATGGCTTCGGTCTTGGAGCTGTTCAGTTTCAGTTTTGCTCCATCCACGCCTGTATCTCCTCCAGGTAGGCAGTGAGTGTGGGTGAAGGCAGGGCTGCAGAGGAGGTAGGGTTGATCCTGAGGTGAAAAGGGTGGGGCCGAGAACTGATCCTTGAGGAACACCACAGGTGACGTTGTGGGTTCCCGACTCAGCCTCGCCCAAGGAGACGTACTCTGTTCTCCCGGTGAGGTATGATCTGAACCAGTCAAGGGGAGAGTCAGAGTCCGATGGTGGAGTGCAGACGATGGAGGAGGATGCCGTGATCGACTGTGTCGAAAGCTGCAGTGAGATCGAGGAGGATGAGGAGAGAGGGCGAGCCAGCATCAGCCGTCATCAGCAGGTCGTTGGTGACCCTGACCAGGGCAGTTTCTGTGCTATGGCCTGAGCGGAAACCAGACTGGAACTTCTCAAATAAGTTGTTGGAGTTTAGGTGGTCATGGAGCTGAGCAGCAACTAGTTTTTCCAGCACCTTTGATAGAAAGGGAAGGTTGGAAATGGGTCTGTAGTTGGCCAGGACTCCCGGATCAAGGGAGGGTTTTTTGAGACGAGGTTTGATGACAGCGGTTTTTAGGGCAGAGGGGACATGGCCAGCCTGAAGAGAGAGGTTTATGATCTTAGTGATCATGGGGCACATGGTACAGATGTACGATTTCACCAGAGCTGACGGAAGGGGGACCAGGACACAGGTGGAGGGCTTCATCCTCCTAACGATGCCCTCAACCTCTCGCTGACCCCTCGATTCCACCGGGTCCGTCTGCGCCGCGTAACGGCTGCGCCGCGGTTTTGGTCCGGCCTCCTCCGGCGTCATACCCTACCGGGCGCGTTTCAGAAGCATTACGGAAGCGGAGCGTCTTGCCTGTCTGCTCGCAGTTTTTGTTGATTTGGCCATATTTCTTGGGCAGGCTACTTTGTACAGACAAAGTTAATAATAATTATAATATCTCAGTTATAAACGACATGAATCAAAGATGTGTTGCTGTATTTTAGTGGTAAAATCATCATAATTATCCTATATATATAATGTACACAGTGCCTGTAAACCGGAGGAGAACGCTGGCATTTCTCCTCCTACTTGAAAGACTACGGAGGGATAGGGTCTGCAAAATTAGTTTGTGTGTGTGTATATCATAGGTGTATATATATATTTAAATATGCTATATATGCTCTGAACGTTCCACTTCCTGCCCGACATTACCTTACGGCTGCGGCGCGACAAAAATAGGATTCATCCTAATTTTAGAGGAGCCCTGCGCCGAGCCGCTTCTGGGACGCGTCTGGGACGTAACGCGGCGCGTGTGGTGGAATAGCACCCATTGACTAGAGTGGCCGCTATCCTTGCGGACACCGCGTCGCAGCCGTAACGCGCCGCAGACGGACCCGGTGGAATCTAGGGGTGAGAGATGTCCATGAAACAGCGAAGAGGCTGGGTTGTCCCAGACTGTGGGTCAGCGGTTGGAACTGGAGGTGAAGAGGGGCTAGAGCGGATGGTGTCAACTTTGTTTATGAAGAAGGCGGCGAAGTTGTAACACTGCTTCTCAGTGGAGTCGGAGTGTAGAGGACTTTGGGGTTTGAGGAGGTGGTTTATGGTGGAGAAGAGTTGCTTGGAGTTTCCAGTACTGTTGTTGATGATGGAGGAGTAGTACTGGGACCGTGCATCTCTGAGGGACTGTGCGTAGGCCTTCTGGTGTTCACGGTAGGCTAACCGGTGAACAGTGAGTCCTGAAGCCTTGAGCCGCCGCTCAAGGACACGCCCAGCTGTCTTCATTCTCCGCAGCTCGCCGGTGTACCAAGGGGCTGAGCGCGAGAAGGTGATCATCCTGGTTTTGAGGGGGGCGTGCAGATCAAGGAGACTTTTAAGGGACTGGTTGTAATATGCCACTGACTCATTTACTGATGAGAAGTTGGCGGAAGAAATATGCTGGAGGTCCAAGATCATGGTGTCTGGGTTGATGTTCCTCAGGTTCCTGAAGCGGATTTGGCGCCTGGGCTTGCTGAGTGGGGACTGGAAAAACAGCTCCATAGAGATGGTCTTGTGGTCGGACACCCCCAGGTCATACACTAGCAGATTGCTGATGGGGGTGGAGTTTGTGATGACCAGGTCGAGCGTGTGGCGACATCAACATGCTGTGTGAGATTGAGGCAGTCCAGAAGCAGCAGAAACTCAGTGGCAAAGTTGCAGGAGGGGGAGTCGACATGAATATTAATATCTCCAAGTATGATAATATTGGCAGTAGGCTTGGGCGGTATAATTTTTTTCATACCGTCATACCTTGCTGACATCATACCGTGGTTTACGGTATATGACAGTATGACTTGGGTCGACTTGAGTGAGGTGGCGTTCGAACGGCATCAAATAGATGTTTCGAATGGTATATTATATGTTCGGTGTAAAATGCAGCCCGAGCCGGTAGACGCTCGCAAATTGCCGAGACGTGCGCGCAAGTCCAAAACAAGGGCTGCATACATGACACATTGTGCAAATGGCACATTTTGAGATCGGATACAGGACGCGTTGCTCTTTGACGATGTCTTCAGTTTCCCAGCAGTTATTGGGTGATGCATTTTGAGGTGTGAATGGAGGTTTGACGTGTCTTTTGCTGCAACTTTCTTATGGCAAATAGTACACACAGCTTCGTCGGGGTTGACTGGCTCACCTTTTTCATTGGGAGTAAACCCAAAATAGTCCCAAACAGGCGCAGAGGCATTTTTCTTTTTTACTAGTTCTCCGAGTTCGGGGCTGGCAAATGCTGCCGCCATCTTGCTCAGCTCAGCTCTGTGCTGAGCTCTGAGAGCGGGAAAGACGGACTGCCCTCCCCTGCCCTCTGCTGGTGCGTGCTGTGCATTACAACCAATGTCGTCCCTGTCAAAACTCTGTGTCAGTGTAATAGAATGAAACGCATCTGTGATTTGGCGCACAGTCTGTGACGTCACGGTATTGAAAATCATACCGACGGGATTTCGAAATACCCTGGTGTACCGTAATACCGTCATACTGCCCAAGCCTAATTGGCAGAGGTTGTGCATAGCGTAGTGAGAAGGTCTTGTATCTCTGGGATGAAAGCTGAATTGGGTTTGGGTGGCCGGTAGATCAGAAGTATTGTCAGGGGGAAGGGGGGTTTACATTTAAATGCAAGGCATTCAAAAGAGGACAATACAGGCAGGGGCAGGAGTGACAGTTCCAATTCCTTTCGGTAGATAACAGCTAGGCCTCCACCACGACCAGTGCTGCAGGCTTTTTCCAAGTAGCTGTAGCCAGGAGGGCAAGCTTCATTGAGGGTGGAGTAAACCTCTGGCTGATGCCAGGTTTCCGTGAGGCACATGAAGTCCATTTTCTCATCAATGATGTGATCTTGAATGAAGGATGCCTTATTACTGAGGGATTGTGTATTCAGAAGTTCTATTTTGGCTTTATAAGATGTGGTGAGTCTCTGTAGGGGCCGGAGTAGGCTGTAATCCACTCCACGTTTTCCAGACTCCTTCGTGTGTGGCGGTCTCGCGATGCTCTCCGTGTATTCATTCAGCGGTCTCGCGATGTTTCTGCCGTGATTTGACCCCACCGTTACCGGGCTCTGATGACGCGTCAGATGTGCGACACGACGGCAGACAGAGAGGATGGATGGAATTTCTGCATCTCCGTGCTGAGAATATACAGTGTGTCTTCTTCTTTGGCTTTGGTGAATATAGCGATGCCGACGAAGAAGTCCAAGTTGTTTAATGACTGAGGTGCAAGGTTGGAGCGTTGGAGTGGTTGAAACTCAGGAGTTGGGGAATGGAAAACCTCAACAGTTTGGTAGCGGTGCTTAGCAGCGAGGGCTAACAGCAACGAGACAGCTGGAAAACTATCCCGTGAGTATAACTCACGTCCGGGAATGAAACAGAGGCTTGGGGGTCCGCCTGCTATCACACTAGTAGCGGGAGAGAGGCAAGCAGTCAGCCGGAGATAGACGGCGAATTTGGGCGATACAGCAGGTGAGTCCAGACAGCCGTCAGGTCCAAAACCGTCAGTAATCACGAGGTTTAAGATATAAAAACACTGGTTGAACATACTATAAGTTTAGCCATGTGACTATAGCTTAAAAGCAGATAAAATAGCTTAAAAGCAGATAAAAACTCTGAGGCGTAGGAGAAGCGGCGAACAAACAAGCGACAGCGTCCTCTCCCGTCTCCTCATCTTGTCTTTGAGAACTGCTCACCTGTGGAGATTGCAGTGGCAAAGTGTTCCTGTGTAGCTGGAACAGCACTCTGCAACCACAATGTTGCACTGCTGTTCCAGACCGCACACTACTCCACACTCAACCTGGCTGCTGTACCCCCTTACCCCCTGTCCTCAGCTGCACTGAAACAGAGCAGCGATGGCACAATAGAATAGAAAAGAATAGTTTAATGTCATTATACATGTACAATGAGATAAATGCTTCTCCCTTTCAAGGGTGCCATCAAAACAAGAACAAAACATCACAACATAAGACAACAAAATACACGCAGCATACATACTTAGGAATAAGGGATAAAGGAATAAAGAATAAAGTGCAGTAATTATTTCCAGGAGTACAAAAATAAAATCTGTAATGTAATAAATAATAATAATAATAGTGTGTATTTATAATAATAATAATAGTAATGATATATATGTACAGAGTCACATTGACATTGTCAGGTGTTAAGAGCAATGATGGCTCTTGGGAAAAAACAGTCTTTGAGTCTGTTTTTTTGGATGTGATACACCTGTAGCGCCTGCCGGAGGGCAGCAGGTTGAACAGGTGAAAGCCGGGGTGTGAGCTGTCCTTGATAATGTTTTTAGCTCTACTGAGGCAGCGGGAGGTGTAAATGTCCATCAGGGAGGGGAGAGGGCAGCCGATGATCCTCTGTGCTGCTTTTACGACTCTCTGAAGCCTCATCCTGTCGGCCTCAGTGCAGCTGGCGTACCACACTGTGATGCAGTATTTCAATAGGCTCTCGATGGTAGAGCGGCAGAAGGTCACCAGCAGCTTAGTGGCCAAGTTTTTCTTCCTGAGCACCCTCAGGAAGTGCAGACGCTGCTGGGCCTTCTTGATGACAGCTGTGGTGTTGTCCTTCCAGGAAAGGTTGTTGGTGATGAGGACGCCGAGGAACTTGAAGGTGTGGGCCCTCTCAACACACTCGCCGTTAATGTCGAGGGGAGCGAGGTCGGTAGTATTCCTCCTGAAGTCTACGATGATCTCTTTGGTTTTTGTGGGGTTCAGTGCCAGGTTGTTCACTGAACACCACGCTGAGAGCTTCAGTACCTCGCTCCTGTAGGCCGACTCGTCTCCTCCTGAGATGAGCCCCACCACAGTGGTGTCGTCAGCAAACTTGACGATGATGTTCTCTGGGTGGGCTGGACTGCAGTCGTGGGTGTAGAGCGAGTACAGGAGAGGGCTCAGCACACAGCCCTGAGGAGAGCCGCTGCTGAGAGTGCGGGTGGAGGAGTGATGGGGGCCAAGTCTCACACGCTGGGGGCGGTTAGTGAGGAAATCTTTGATCCAGGAACAGGTGGGTGGGGGAAAGCCTAGGTTTGACAGTTTGCAAACTAGAATGTCCGGGATGATTGTGTTGAAGCCAATAACCATGGTAAGTACAGTATGTGTTCACAACCAATCCACGGTTTAATGAGTATTTCCTTTGTGCCAAGAGCTGATTTAGTATGTTGCATCAATGACCATTTCAATTAATTTGACAATTATTTTGTGTAATTAATAGGGTGTGAAACCAGACAGAGTGAGTGACATGGTGTTCATTTCCACTTAGCCAAAGCAGTTTACAGTTGCTGACGGTGTAAGGTAATATCTGTTGTCCTAAGTAATTGTTTGGAGCCTAGCCTGCTACAACTTTGTGATTGTTGTCTGAGTGTAAAATTGTTCTTAAAGTCCTAATTATCATATAAACATGTTCAAAAGAGTACACGTTACAAGGGCGTGCGGGGGGAGCTGCCAGACCCAGATGTCCGCGAGGCATACAAGGACTTCTCAGCAGACATCGCACCACGAAAAAAAAAACTCAACTTACTCAATACTTATCCATTAACAAAAGGTATTTTGAAAAAGAAGGTTTATTTGAGTTCCAACATTGTTCACATTTTAAAATAATTAGCTATTAATGGCAGTTCTATCAATCTTGATATTTAAAAAAAAAAAAAAAAAACATAATACTACTTTTTCTTCTCAGAAAAACGAACAGGACTCCTCCTCAGTGACATCCTGATGTTCTCAACAGGATTAAACACCCTGCCACCGTCTGGAATCCAGCCGAGACCCCAATTGGTTTTTCACCGGACATCTCGCTTTCCAATCGGCAGAACCTGCTCAAACACAATAGAAATACCAATGTCAAGCACCTACGAACAGTTTGAAAGCAACATGGACTTTGGAATCCAAAATTCGCCTGGTTTTGGACTTTATTGAAAGCTGGGCTTACAATTTACACATTAGCCATGTTCTTCATATTTATATAGTTCGCAACACAAGACTCCCAGGTCAAGGGTTGCATTAGACCACTCGTTCTTTGAAGGTTCTCAAAGTGTTCCTGGAAGTGGTCGTCTCCACATAGACTATTGGTCGAGTCCAGAACAAACTGGCCCAAGTCGTCTTGTGGGACTGGGAACCCACAGTCAGTTCCACCGTACCTGGATGTGAAATATGTTCAACAGTTTATTATTCACATGTACAAAATTGTTCTTGAAATGTTGTTTTGTTGTTGAACTTCTTTGAAAATTAAAAAAGTTACTGTCACTTAATAGTAGACATTATTTGAGTAATGGTGAACAGATTATGACACAATCTTCATTTATAGTGAAAAATGTGCTTTGGGGCAACTGATTTTTTCTTAGAATTTTAGGCAGTTACTAAAAATAAATCGGAACAAAATTGAGAAATATGTTTAATTGATAGAAACAAAACTGTGTGGCAGGTTGCACATGACATCTGGTTTCCCGGATGGACAACGAGACTGGTTTACAGGTCTGATAATATGCGTGTTCCACTTTTCCCTGCATTCGTCAAGGTCCCTCTGTAGCACACCCATGAAGACAAACCGCACTAGGCATGTGTGCGCATGACTGCCACTGAAGTGATGTTTTTCTCTCAGGTCATTCATGAGATCCATCCAAAATTGAGACCTGAAGAAACAGATTCAAATGAGAGCTTTTTTTGTATACATTGATGATTTCCATGTAAAGGGATTCAAAATAAATATATAAAACACATTAATCAAATAACAGTAAACCTGTGGTATCAAATAGTCATATTTATAAGAACTTTATTAAAGAACAGAGTTAAAGGGGTAATCTGTGTTTTAACCTCTTAAGCCCGAAGGTCCCCCCAGTGGACCCCCCCCACCGTTTTTTTCGAGACTATGTCTCAGGGCTTCTTAACATTTATGAAACTATTAATGTTCCATACCTTTTTAAAGGTAAGAAACTCCGCTAACTGACAATATGAACAATTTTTAGCTAAAAAAAACACAAGAGTAATACCAAGCCTTTGAATTAGCATTGAGCGAAAAAATGCTAACGCACTTTTACACAGAACTCACGGTAGAAATGCCCTTATTACTATCTTAACTGCACAAACAAGATATACGATTTAAAGCTGAGACTCCACAGATTGCAGACATGTAATGTAATCACTGTACGACCCCGAATTGCGGAGCTATCAGCCAGAGAAGAGAAAGTAAACAACATCCGGTTTAAAAAATATTACAATAATTACGTCTTACCTTTTTTGATTTGTGATCAAAAGTTGTGTTCACCGGAATAAAAACGCCGCTCAAGGTTAATCCAATGTCTTTGTGTCACGTAGAATTTGTTACTGATAATCCATCATCATATTTATGGCAATATACTGGGTATAAAGTTTTGCAGTCCAGGCTTGCACTTTCAGATATGCTTCGTTTGCTTCTCTATTATGTCCGCGATGGTAATGTTTACGTGGATTTGGGAACTGCCCCTCGATTCTATTGGATCTGATGGTTAAGAAAAAGGTGTAAATCACACGAATCGACCAATGGGTTCCAGAGATATGGTCCTGCGTAAAGTATAAAGAATGCCAGCCAGCTTCAGCATATTTACGCAGCAGACTCTACGCAGTGTTTACTACGTTAGGAAGCAGGAATTGCAGCAGGACCCAGAGCGCACAGAGCACAGGGCGGACAGCAGATACCAGAGCAGATTACAATATTAGCGTTTAGGACTTTTTCTGTACTTTGACTTTTGTCAAATAATCAAATCAAATCAAGTTTTATTTATATAGCACATTTATAAACGATTTTTGGTCGAGCCAAAGTGCTGTACATATAATAAAAATAGCCTACAGTAGGGACACTTTACAGCAAATACAACAGCACAGATTGTTCAGAGTATCAATATGAGAAAAACGACACCCTCTGTCCTTAGACCCTCACATCGTACAAGGAAAAACTTCCGGAGAAACCCCACAGTTTAAAGGGGAAAAAATGGGAGAAACCTCAGGGAGAGCAACAGAGGAGGGATCCCTCTCCCAGGACGGACAGACGTGCAATAAATATGGTGTGTAAATCGAAGAGATAATACATTTTACAGCCTATAGACCGAATGTTAGGAACTGCGTGTGTCTGTAATACGAAGATGAATCCACGAAGATGTCAGCTACCATCCTGTGGAAGCCATCAGGGAAGCAGCATGACGAGACCCAGGTAGGACTGCAGAGACAGGTTCAGCCAAAACCCGAAGTCCACGACTTAATCCAGAGCTCAGGGTAGAGGATCAAGGACACAGGACTACAGCAAGATGATCAGCCTCAACTCCGGAACCCGGCGTAGATATAGATACAAAACAAGAAAAAAAAATAAAAAGATTTGTCTGGGTTAATCTGAACAAGAGAATACACAGACACAGACAGAGAGGGAAAAGGTCATTGGATAAAAGTTATTCTTGATAACCCTCAAGAAAGATCTCCTGAACCTCCCCATTCAATCTATCAAGACCCGAGCAGTTCTATTTAGAAGTCCAAGGTGAAGGCACGGGCCGGCGCATACCGCTCGTGGAATCCCTCACCATATGAATTCTGACCCCTCAAGTGTACAAGTGAAGAGACACATATGTCAACTCTTTTTTAGAATAGTTTTTCTTCTCTTATATGAGAAACAAGGGTATGAAAAGAAAAGCCAGGAAGAGAGGCACAACGTGACTACGTACATGCACTCTCCTAAATATTAAACGAGTAAGAGGTGAAGAAATACAAAGCCAGAAACTTAAATGAAAAGGCACCACAATGCTTCCCCTTAGAATAGGGTGGAAACAATTATGAAAAGGGGACAGGGGATACTAGTAAAGAGGGACAACAGTAAAAAGGCAGTAGGAGAGGCCTAAATGCACTCTCCTGGATTAAGTTAAAGGAAAGAACTGGGGAACAAAAAAGTACAGGAGGAAAGGCCCAACGAGTCAACGTAAACACACTCTCCTAGAATAGTTCAAAGTAAACGGGGTAGGAAGAATATAGTAGGAAACAGAGCTGAAAAGGCGTCCAAGAACGCTTTCCCTCTAGTCCAGGGTGAAAATGTAGGATAAGAAACAGAGATAGGAGCACAACAACTTATCTCTTCGTCGAATGCACTCCCCCGCCTGTCTAAGCAACTCTGTACCCCATCCCCCTCTACCAGACCTTAGATCCGCAGAGGGGGACGGGGAGGGATAAGCCCCAAGGGGGGGTTTAGGGTTTAAAATAAACCCTGCAGAGATCCAAAAATGGATAAAGAACTAATTACAAGATGAAATATAAGGTACTATATTTTAAGTAATCCTATCTACTATTCCTATATTCGAATAATATTAAACAAAAACCAGAGAGAAAAAATGTGTTGATTTAAAAAAAAAAAACAGGGTCTGGGCCGACCTCACTTGTACCTCATTCACACCAACAGTGTTTCAGGGCCGGCCCGGAGCTAGAGCTTGAAAAGCACCGGGTTTTCCTCTTCATACCGCAGCTGAGCAGCCTCTTAGCTCCGGAATCCGGTTCATTTCGAGCACCAAAAAATTGTCCGGCCAGAGCAAAAGCACCACATACAGATGAAGCACTTACTTTCGGACAGTTTGAAACGCGAGGGCAGTGATTGGTAAGTGGTCTGCCCTCGCTCAAGGGAAAGCCTCCAGCTTGACTTGAGACCGCCCCCGTTTTAAATAAATGTAATTATAATGAAGCCAGCTGCAATGGATCATTGATCCACCAGGGGGT
>CALSBZ010041798.1:0-10422 GCA_943591055.1 Gobionotothen gibberifrons
ATCTAAAAAGCATAAATACATATAAAGTTAACACAATAAAGACTCACTTAAAGGTATGATAGGTAAGAATGGAGAAACCAGCTTGAGTGCGCTAGAATTTGAAACTACGCAGCCAAAATAAATCTGCCCCTTCCTTCAGACTTCCTTACAGAGCCCCTCCTCCAACACACACGAACGTGCACAAGACCAATGAGGGCACAAGATAAGTTTGTGCACGAGATGGAAGGCTGACAGACCATCCAGTGATTTTAGCCGGGCTATATTTAATTGGTTGTGCTTTTTACAGCGCCACGGCTTTAACAGATGCATTTTTTTGGATGTATTTATTGTCAAAGCATTTAATGTGTTCATTGCTATCAGGATGTTAAGAGCATTCCATGGAATATAACAAAAAGTGTTTCTGAAGTGAATTACCTACCCCACCTTTAACACTAGAACCGGGGTTACTATATACCTAAAACCGTAAACGGGTCAAATGTACCCGCTATTAGAACGCATTGATTTACAAAATAAAATGTTCTTTTATTTATCATACTAGAACACAGGGTTAAGAGTGAGTTTTATACCAATATAATCTGTGGACTCACAGCTTTCATATGAGATATAGTTTGTTCAGATTGCATGAAAGATCGCTACCATGAGTTTATGTGCAAAGTGTCTCTCTATCTATCGATCTATCTATAACTATCTATCTCTCTCTCTATCTCTCTAGGAACCACAGTAAACAACAGGCGTTGCTATAGCAACACGTCATGTTTAAGTTTTCGCGCGAGATCAACAGCGCGAATATCACTGCATTTTCTATAAGGTAAATATTACCCGCTGGCGCTGATGGGTATAAATGGCAATTTGTTGGGCCTTTTTTTCAATATGACTTCATATTGACCATTTTTAACAACAGAGGGTGCTACATAACACACTTTCAGAAAAAGTCACAGACTTGGAGATTTGAATATTTTATTGAAAAAAAAGTTACATACAACCAAGAAACAGCTGCGGGTAAAATGTACCCGTTGGCGGTTCTAGTGTTAATACAAACTTTCAGCTAAAAAAATACTTTTACTATCTGTTAGTGTTTATTATATTTGTATTATATTTGATACAGTAATACAGCAACATTCTAACCACAGTATATACCAGAGGTGGGGGACTCGATGACTTGACTCGAGTCAGACTCAAGTCGCATATTTTTGGACTTGAGACTTGCTTGACTAACATTGATAAAAAGACTCGACTTGACTTTGACTTGGTATTCATGACTTGAGACTGATGACTCGAAAGGATTTAACTTTTTTAAATAAAATATTTGCATTTGTATTGTACGAAGCACCTAAAAGGCAATGGAAAAAAGATGAAGAGAGAGACGAGAAAGTTACCGGTTCGCCAAGGAGGAAGTGGAGCGCACAGGAGACAGCCGTTTCATTGCAGACTGTTATGTTTATGTGGGGAAATGGCAGTGCATACTTTATTTGAGATATATTTTTTCGAACTCAGACTTCATTTTAGGGATATTTCGGCCAGGGGTGTAGAGATATATATAGAGCTAGGAGAGTCTGTGAACCAGTCTGCCTTGATCTATGAATTCATGTCCGTGACTCTCACATTATTTGCTGCCCACAGCTGTTTTATAGAAGGAAAACCTCCTTCACTTCATGAAATAACTGCAGCACCAGGAGGCAGTAAGGTGTAACTCAGCAGAATCTGAGAAGAGCAGCACCAGCTGCAAAGAGCTGTGCCTTTTACTGTTTACTTCACTGTGTTTACCTTCATTAGAACAGCTAAAGAGCGACCGCAGGCTGCTACATTTTAACCACACACCCATCTGCTTAGGGATGACTTATTAACCTGTTAAGCCCTGAGCCTGTTTTTCAGGTCTCAGGCTCGAAAATGACATTCCCAGAACGAATGACCATATCTTCCCTTCTAAAAGGGTTACATTAATAATCTTTTTTCTCAAAGCAAGGTTACACCTGTGAGTTGGATGTAGAAGTGTCAGAATCAATATAAATGTTTTTATTTTAAAGTAAATTCAGATTGAACACAGTAAAAAAATGATTGTGTCCGCCCAAAAAGAAAAAAATACTTCTAGTGAAAACCACCCTTGAATGATGGGATGGTAGACTAAAAGCTTTAGGAATCCAAACTACAACATATAATAAGTACCCTGTATTAAGATTGATGCAAAACAAGTGATATTTGACCTTTTTAGAGAGATTTAGCAACAAAAAAAACACTTCTGGGGTCATTTGGGTGGATTTGACCTATCTCTGGCCCCCCTTGCTCGATTTTGCTGATTGAAATCTCTTTCTAACCGTCAGAGCCAATGGAATCGAGGGGAACTCCCACATAGTCCTTATTTGGTCATGTGTGTGTGTTAGACTGCCGCATAGCCAAGACCGGAAGCTGCGATAACTCTGGTGGCTACCATTAGCAGGTAACTTTTGCTCTCCGATTTTTACATAAAAATTGAATTATGGATTATAAATGAAAACAATTATTACACAGAAACATTATCAACCTATGGATTAACCGATTCAGCCGCGTTTTTTATTGTTTTAATGCCATTGAACAAGTCTTTTGATCAGATTGACAGCTACAGTGAGACGATCTCCCGTAAAAGCTCCGTAAAGGTACGTGTTGTGATGTCTGTGTTTGCTTCCCCTGTCGCGAGTTCGGATTACTCAGTGATGATACTATATACCTAAATAATCTGTGGAACCTCAGCTTTAATCGGATATCTTGTTTGTGCAGCTACGATAAGTAATAAGGGTATCTTTTATCTTTTATCTTGAGTTCTGTGCCAAAGTGCGTCAGCATTTTTCGCTCAGGGGTCATTTAGATGCTTCTTATCAGACTTGTGTTATGTTTTGGTAAAAAAGAAATATTCCCGTTAATCGGGTACAACACATTAATAGGTTCTTAAATATTAAGATCCCCTGAAACCAACCCAGTCTCATGGAATTTTGTGTTATAGTCACGACATTTAATCTATTGATTCGTGTTCACCAACACGATTATCCCCTTTTTTTCGTGTCACACAGAACGACTTTAAAAGCAATGTATTTCGACTTTAAAAGCAATGTATTTCGACTTTAAAAGCAATGTAAAACATGTTCTTACTCAATATCAAGCCACAATTATTGCTTTTATTTTAAATCGTATAATTTCGGACTTTTGTTGCCGTCTGTGAGGAAAATAAATGGGGCTCAGAGCCTCAGGATACTGAAATCTGTATTTTTTAAATCTTTTTTTCCTTCTAAATGTGTTATTCTTTTCAAAATAACACATTGTTATTTACTCACCAATAACACACAATTATCCTTGTTTTTATTTATTGGTTTGTTTCCATAGTCTCTGGGTTTTTTGGCGTCCGTCGAACTGAATTTCAAAATAAAAATAACCGGAAACAGATGTAAGCATTTCGAGCGATTACCCAAGATCCTCAGCTATGGTTTAAGATCGCTGATTGGATGTTTTAGCCGCAATGCATGTTGGGATTTGTATGATATGAAATCGAAAAAAACATTTAAAAAAAATAAAATACTTAATTCCGAGTGTCCTTGCTTTTCTGTTTGAAAGTCATCACATAACGGCATTGTAATACACGGTTCGGCTGCATTACATATTACAGATATGCCGTAGTTCTTTATTTATAGAGCCCTGATGAGAAGACCTTTGGAAAAACTGGAAGAAATGCCGCCGAAACTGAATACTTGACGTGGATCATAAATATATCAACAATTAAACAACATCTTCAATTTCTCTTCACACAATACATCTCCTTGCAGTATCAACACGAACAAATATTAAGAGTACATACTTTCATAGGGGGAAAGTACAAGGTCAATGATAGAAATATAGAATATAAAAAATCAACAAGATACTATAAGTGATCTCTACAATAAAACAGTTTAGTGCAGGATGTACAAAGATATTAATAGGAGGAGGTGCAAAACAGAAAAACGAATCAACCTTTATTTAAACATTACATAATACTTTAGATTAAGGTCTTCTTTTAAATAAGAAAACAACTTTGGGGGTATCTATCTACAGATAAATATTAAGCCTGACAAAGTACTTCACGTCTAATATATTGCTTTCCTGCAATGTTAACCATGTTGAAGCACTTATTTTAACTGATATTATACATATGAATTATACTCTTATGTATGTAGATAGTATAAGAAATGTGCAGAATATGACAGTTTAATGGTTATACACACATATTGATAGGTGTCTTGTAATGCGCTGTTGAGGAACCTGTGACCCAAGATTTTCATTCATTGCATAACTACACCGTAGTTGTGTATATGATATGTCAATAAACCTTTGAAAATCTTGAAAGGGATGTGCAAAATAGCCATAATATACAGTCTTTAATTAACTATTAGTAGAGAATAACGAGTAATGAATATACTTTATTACTCGTTAGTCGTTTCCATTCATGTCAATTGCAAATAAATGTTTAGTCTTCTCAAGCACCAACTATCAAATATCTCTCCCGATTGTTGGCACTTGACAATCACCTTCCCTGAATTTTACTCTGGTGTAACTAAAGTCTGATTTAAGGGTTGTTTATATTTCACATCATTAATCAGAATCTGCAAAGTAACTCAAATAAATGTAGTGGAGTAAAAATACCAGGTTAACCTCTAAATTGTAGTGGAGTAGAATTACAAAGTAACAATGAGCTGTCATGTGGGTATATATTAATGCTGCGTATTATGGACACAAGCGATTTTCACCCATTTATTAATTATATGTTTTACATTTGCTAACACCAATGTGTTTAATACTGGCAACTACTAATTGTGGGGAAAACGTTCAGTAGATACGTCCCATAGAACATTTTGCGAAACACAATAGCAAGCATGTGCAGTTCTGGGGGGGGCGTTCGATTCCAGTTTTGGATGGTCTGGCGTGGTTTCGTTCCATTTCAAACAGCTGTTTGGCGCTCGGCGTAACCTTGGCGCACTGCCATTCCAACATCCAATCACAGAGCTTGAAGATTAATCACGGGGACTGTAGTCCTAAACGATAGCTGGGTATTATGGGTAGTGTAGTGTCTTCGGCCATCCTAAACTCGAAAATGCTCGAAATGTCCCTTACAGGCCTACGTCTGTTTCTGGTTATTTTTATTTTGAAATTCAGTTCCTGACGGACGCCAAAAAACCCAGAGATTATGGAAATAAACCAATAAATAAAAACAAGGATAACTGTGTGTTATTGGTGAGTAAATAACAGTGTGTTATTTTGAAAAGAATAACAAATTAGAAGGAAAAAAAGATTTAAAAAAAATACAGATTTCAGTATCCTGAGGCTCTGAGCCCCATTTATTTTTTTTTAAAGTCCGAAATTATACGATTTAAAATAAAAGCTATAATTGTGGCTTGATATTGAGTAAGAACATGTTTTTATCATGGTTTTTATGAACCACACAGCTTCCGGTCTTCCACGACCCGATCTGAGAAAAAGACGTGTTGCAGGCACGAAACACATTACCAGTAGAAATACATTGCTTTTAAAGTCGTTCTGTGTGACACGAAAAAAAAAAAGGGGATAATCGTGTTGGTGAACACGAATCAATAGATTAAATGTCGTGACTATAACACAAAATTCCATGAGACTGGGTTGGTATAAATGCTCTGTAGTTGATCTGATTGAAATTGTGATTTTAAATCTCAAAACCGCAGGCAGAAACTTGGGACAAGTAATTTGACAGACACCTTAAAACTGAACTAATTGACTGCTAGGGTTAACTTTGATTTAAACATTTATAGAATACTAAGAGCTTTATTGAGTAGGTGTAACTATATTAAGGGTTAAACTCATAACTTTATAACTCAGGGATTAATGTAATTGGAAAACCATTGTGACACTGAAAATACAATAACAACTCAGGAGGGAGGCAGCTTAGATTTCCTTTTGAGGGCCACCAGCTGCAGAGAATTAACCAATTAAAGGGGCGTGGCCCCACAGCTGTGAGAAATCAGCAATCAGGTGTCCATTTTAGGTAACTTTCCTGGAGCGTCAGACGAAGACTGACAAAGGAGTCCTGTTGGAGTCACGAGAGGCAAAGAGGAGGCAAATCCTACTCTGATTGAGCTAAGTATCGCTGGTGTTTTATTTTATTTTATTTAGTTTTTTTAGCCCCTCATGCTATAATCATGTGTATTTTCTCCATTCCTGTTTATGTGTCTTCTCGGAATTATCACTGGCCCCGTGTATCTCCTACTCGATATAACCGGCCTGCTCTCATCTATCCCACATGCTCCACTGAGATCCAACATCTAGTTACAGGGGACCTGTGGAACTGCCAGTCAGCTGTTCCTAAGGCTGACTTCATCTCTGACTTCCCTGCAGTCTCTGGATTTCCTTGCTCTCACGGAGACCTGGAATACTCCATCCAACACATCCACTCCAGCAGCTCTCTCCACAGCATATTCCTTCTCCCACACACCCAGACCCTCTGGCAGAGGAGGTGGCACTGGTCTCCTGCTCTCTCCCAAATGGAGCTTTTCCCTCTTCAAGCTACCTAACTTCACTCCTTCCACCTTTGAATTCTATGCCGTCACAGTAACCCATCCTATACAATTAACCATTGTTGTTCTCTACCATCCACCAGGCGCCTTGGGAGACTTCTTGGAGGAGTTAGATAATCTCCTCTCACACATCCCAGAAACTGGCCCTCCCGCTGTACTTCTCAGAGACTTCAACCTCCAGACTGAGAAGATATCTGAACTAACATCCCTTTGCTTTCTCACTGTCTCCATCCCCACCAACTCATAAAGCTGGCAATGTCCTTGATCTCATATTCTCAAGGAACTGCACTACTTCTAACCTCTATGTAAACCCGCTCCACACATCCGATCACTTATTCATTTCATTCTCTCTACCCCTTTCCAAACATAACAAACTCATCTCTTCTAACTCTGCACCTGTCCGCCGTAACCTTCGTTCCCTCTCCCCCTCTACCCTTGCCTCATCGGTGCTCTCAGCCCTCCCTTCCTCTGACTCGTTCCAACTCCTGCCTCCAAACTCTTCTGCAGAAACTCTCCTCTCTACTCTTTCATCCTCTCTGGACTCTCTCTCTGTCCTCTCACATCTCGGCAGGCTCGTCAGTCCCCTCCTGCTCCCTGGCTAAATGACGCACTGCGTGCTAATAGAACCATCCTTCGGCAGCAGAGCGGAAACAGTGGAAATCCAAACACCATGACGACCTCCTAACCCAGGGGTGCCCAACCAGTCGATCGCGATCGACCGGTCGATCGCCGGGAGATTCCCAGTCGATCGCGAGATGTGTCTAAAAATAGAACAACAATATTCTGTTTTCTCGTTAATGTCCTATAACATAATCTTCCTGTGCCAGAATAATGCACTTGAACGCATCAAAGCTTTGTGATTGGCCGGCGTGACCCCATGTGTCGGGGAGTGGCTAGTGGGCAGTGGGCAGTGAACTAGTTCGCTGAGGTTGTCCGTGTCAACAGGAGTGACAGTCCGCACACACACAAGACCGCAGTTATGGCAGAAGCAAAAAAGCCCAAAATATATAATTTGCACTCCGAGTGGGAGGATGATTATTTTTGTATCTATTCCAATTCAATGTCCACCTGTCTCATCTGCAATGCGAGCGTGGCTTTATCGAAGAAGGGTAATTTAGGAGCGGCATTTCAAAACAGTGCACAAACGCTGTGAGACGGAATTCCCTCCTAATTCGTGTTTATTTTGTGGTTTATTATTTTAGTTTTCGTTATTTTGTTTATTAGAGATGGAATGACATGGTGATACACACTCGCTAGGTGGTGGCAGTGTAACTAAAAGCTGTTTGCGATCCGCCTTTTATAAAAGAGAAGAAGGCTCCTGAAACTGCTGGTCTGAAACTGCGGGTCTGAAACTGCGGGTCTGAAACTGCGGTCTGCGAGGCTGCAGCTTCATACTATTGCCTAATTCTGCCCTACGCTCCCAAAAGGTGAGGGACCTGAAAGGGCAGCTAAACGCACAGCAGTCCATTTTCACCAGGCCCAACAACAAGAGCAAGGCTGCTGCCATAGCATATTATCGAGTCGGTCACGTTCTTGCGAAACACATGAAGTCTTTCAACGACGGCGAAGTTGTGAAAGAAGCATTCCTGGAGGCTGCTGACGCGCTTTTGGTGGACAGTAAAAATAACAGTAGCATTTCAACAGGTTTTTGATATAATAAAAACTCAAGTTAGATACCGTTATTAATCAGCTGTACGTTTTAGTTTGTTTGAACTTATTCATTATAATTATTGTACAAAATTGTATAAGAATGCAAACATTAAGATCTGTTCTGTTTAAATTGATTATAGTCTATTATCAATTCAGGTTAAGAAACTAGTGTTGCTTGCATCTTATTTTAAAGGCATTTCTTTTTATACAAAAAAAGGGTTTGATTCTATTAATTCTGTCTTTTTTATTGCACTTTGGCAGCAGATTCCTGTGTAGCTTCAGATCTGAGTTGTCTTATTAGTAAGCCTAATTTATACTTTTGTAGCAACACTATTTTTATATAATGGCAAAGAAAGGGTTCAGAGTCTTTTCTTTTTTTCTTGTGTCATATGTGGCAGCACTGTTCAATGTTTCTTAAACATTACCCACTGTAGTATGTGACGTGTGAATAAACTCCAACTCTGTATCAACAACATTATTGTGTAACTTCAGTTAAATACTTGTATGTGTGTAGATTAGAAAGAGGTAAGATAAAGGATCTGCAGTATTTTATGAAGTATTAATCGTACAAAGGTCAGTTTTATACAAGTAGAAGTGTGTATTTACCTGGTAGTAGGCTGTCAGTAATGGCTACGCCTCTCTATTTGGACTGGTAGATCTCGGCAGACTGGCAACTTTAAAAGTAGCTCTCGGTTCAAAAAAGGTTGGGCACCCCTGTCCTAACCTATCAGGCTCTCCTCTCTTCTTTCTCTGCTTCGATCTCTCAGGAAAAAAGCACTTTCTTTCAAGATAATATACAATCTTCCTATTCCAATCCCAAAAAACTATTTTCCATCTTCTCCACCCTCTTGGACCTCCCAAAAGCCCCTTCCCTCTCCTCCCTTCTGTCAAGCGACTTTGTTAACCACTTTGAAAAAAAGGTTGATGATATTTGCTCTTCTTTTTCTGACTCACCGCTGGGTCACCAGACCCAACTTTCACCCACACTGGTACTTACGTACCATGCTGTGAATGGATCTGGCCCTTCCTACATCCAGGACATGGTTAAACTGTACACCCCAGCACGTGCACTCCGCTCTGCATCGGCCAAACAGCTTGCTGCACCCGCACTGCGAGGGGGACCCAAGTTCCCATCAGCAAAAACACGTGGGTTTGATATCCTGGCTCCAAAATGGTGGAATGAGCTCCCCTTTGACATCAGGACAGCAGAAAGCCTACAGATCTTCCAGCGCAGACTGAAAAGTCATCTCTTTCGACTCCACTTCGAGCGATAGAATTACCGTAAATTCCGGACTATTAAGCGCACCTGTATATAAGCCGCACCCACTGGTCGGTCCCCAATTGTGGGTAGCGTGGCTGAGCCGGAGAAGCCAGCGCCAGCCAATCAAATCCCGTTTCTGAAAATCTGACAGCTCAAGTCCTAGCCAATCAAACCGCGTCTAAGCTGGGAGAGATATCCCGCCGTTCATTTCTATATTTCAAAAACAGATGGAGGATAAACTAATTATCGCCGTAGCAAATCACCCGGTTTTGTATGACCAGTCCCTTACTTACCGGGATACAACCGGAGGAACCAGGCATGGGTGGAGGTGGCAGAGACAGTGGGTGAAACTGGTAGGCTTTCGCCTGTTTGGGGATTTTATATCCAGTATATCCAAGCATAGCTTGCTAGCTATGTTAACACTACGTAAACGGGGCGGGAGATTCATGTGATTGGTTGTTGGTTGCGGGGCTCGAATAAAATCCCCAAGCTTCAGACACGCCCAGCTCCAAGCTTTTTTTTAAGCTGTAGTGTAAGCCGCGATGTTCAAAGCGTGGGGAAAAAGTAGCGGCTTATAGTCCGGAAAGTACGGTACTAACAAAGAATTACTAACAGAGCACTTATATAAAGGGCTGGCTTATCTAAAGCCAGTTGAGTAGCACTTGAAATGGTTTAGCTCTGTGAAACCTGATGTACTTATATGATTCTGTTTTCTTCAAGTTTGTATTTTGTTGGTCGAACGCACTTATTGTAAGTCGCTTTGGATAAAAGCGTCAGCTACATGCAATGTAAAGCCCGAATAAATAGGACAAATGACACTAAAGTAAACAATTGGCGCTCTGCAGTCGATTCCTTCAAAGATCTTTTAGAATGATCATAATCCACAGCCTTTTCAATTGCGACCTTTGCGTTTCCCTGTGTGTGTGTGTGTGTGTGTGTGTGTGTGTGTGTGTGTGTGTGTGTGTGTGT
>CALSBZ010041798.1:10432-33819 GCA_943591055.1 Gobionotothen gibberifrons
TGTGTGTGTGTGTGTGTGTGTGTGTGTGTGTGTGTGTGTGTGTGTGTCTATATGTCTGGGAGGGAGGGTATGGTTTGTTTTATTTTAGTTGTCTTGTTATTATTTTTAGCCAACATGTGTTTTCTGTATTCTGCATTTTGTAAGTAATTACTTTTATCTAATTTTGTTTCTCTTTCAGTTATTTCATTTAAGAAAAAATGTTGTGCTTGTAGTTGTACATGTTGTGTATTAACATCAATACAAATGTTATCACAAAAAAAAGACACGTAAACTCTTCAAAAATCACCAGTGGGGTCACTGCTGATGTATTTAATGTCTTAGAACAAATGTGATCCGTCTCTTAAATTAGTGTCAACTACAGACCTTATTTCCAGCTATTTTCCAAAATACTAATTGACTCTGAGACGAGGGGAACCCGTAGTGGTAAAATGCTAACTCACTTCCAGGTTTTAGGACTCGTCACTGCACCACTCTATTATGAACCCATGTTAGCTAAAGTTTCAGAAGATTTCACGAGGTGGACAACATTGCCTCTGTCCTTAGTGGGAATAATTAATATAGTTAAGATGAGTATATTGCCAAAATGTCTAGATCTTTTTCAATCCATCCCACTAGCACCTCCTCCTCCATTTGTCCCTGAAATGAGAAAGCTACTTTCTAAATGTATTTGGAATAACAGGAAGCCAAGACTTAGACTCTGTTGTATTTTTACATTACATTACATTGCAATTAGCTGACGCTTTTATCCAAAGCGACGTACATTCAACCAGGAAGATACAACCTTGAAGAAAACAGAATGTTGTATTTACCTTACGATAGTGGAAGGTTACAACTACCACATTTTCAGTGGTACTACTGGGCGGCACACTTGAGGGATGCAATGTTTTGGTTTTCCAGAGGAGTTGATTTGCCGTAGTTACGAGTTGAGTTGTTGTCTTCAATGGGTTTGATACTGGATAGCTTTCTATACTCTGCTACTTCTAAAAATCTAAGGAAAAAAACAATGAATCCCTTTATGAAAAATAAAATGTTTGTCTGGCATGAAGCACATAAATATATAGGCGACTCCCCAATGTTGTCTTGTTTCTCACCTATTTGGGGCAATGAACTCTTCAGCCCGGGTAAAAATGACATGGGCTTCCAAACATGATTAAGTAAGGGTATTGTAAGGCTACTGGATTCATATGAGGACAGCAACCTAATGTCGTTTGACGAGCTGAAAACAAAGTATGTCGCGCCACAGAAACACTTTTTCAAGTACCTGCAAGTTAGGAGTTTTATATTGGCAAACTTAAACAACTCGTTGCAACTACCTCCTATGTCCAGACTAGAGATACTGTCTAAAAAACTGTACCAGCAAAGGGCTGGTTACTCAAATTTATAACATAACATAATGGTTTAAAACCATAAAGACAACTCAGAAAGTAAAAGACAGGCGTGGATAAAAGACGTAGAAGAGGATATTTCAGAGGATGATTGGGATAAAATGTGTTCAAAGGCAAAAACACAAACTATTAATACATGCTGTGATGTTTAAAAAGTTTAACCCTAACATTCCTGATCTATGTTATAAATCATGGTACCCTGTATCATTGCATGTGGGATTGTGTAGAGCAGGGGTCAGCAATGTTTCTGATATGAAGTGACATTTAAAAGAATTTATCTGATGTCCGACGTTCGTGAAATGTCAACGGGGGCTGGGGGGGAGAAGCCTCGCTGCGGGGAAGCTGTGGACCTCTGTCGCCTGTCAGCGCAACTTACATGATGCTGTTTAAAAACATTTAAATAAAGGGCGGTGCCGGCCGTAAGCGGACCGGCTCGGTTCGCTGACGACCGGACGTTCTGTGATTCTCCAGAACACACAGTTGGCCAGTCCGCCCCTGAGTAGCATATTATTTTCAATGACAGATGAGCAGAACGCCACTGGGCTTTCAACTAAAGAAACAGCCACGCAAAAAACTGTGGCATGTGCAGCTCCTTATGGGTACTTCAATGTGTGAAGTGCGCTACACCCCTGATTGTTTCACCATGGAGGAAAGCGGCAGAAATTCGACTGGAGTTAAAGTGAGCGGGGCCTAGAAGTTATCCTTCTGCGCTGCTTGCGTCCTTGGCTTCCTTCTACAAGGGGGAGACGTGCTCTGCCGGCGGTCTCGTTCAGGATCAGAAAATACAATTTAAATAATAATTATTATTCCTAGTGGGCCACTGGTTACGGTACCGCGTGCCAATGGTGGCACACGTGCCAATGGTGACACACATGCCTAGGGTTGCCGACCCCTGGTGTAGAGGTTAAAACATTTTGGAGTTTGGTGACAAGATATATTTCCCAAATAACCTCGTCGCCAACACCTTTAAGCCCTGAACTTTGTATTTTAAGCATTTATCCAGAAGAATGTTCGCTATCGGTCAGGGAAAGAAAAATGGTTAACCTATGCCTTCTACAAGCCAGGCGCTCAATTGCTTTGTGTTGGAACAATTTTGGTTGCCCCTCCCTGGGGCACAGGTTAAACCATTTTACTTTGAGTCTGGCTCTTGAGAAACTCACATATATACTAAGGAAGAAAGCTTCGGAATTTTACACCATTTGGGAATTGTTTTTGGAATTTATAAAAAGTGGGGACATTGGAGAAGCTATGGAAGGTTAAAGTGAAAAGACTATAAACTGTGAGGAAATGTTGAATATGGTTAATCTATTTGGAGAATTTGAAGCTGTACTCTGCTCTGTTTGTGGGTGTGCTTTTATTGTATTTTTGTTGAATTTGCTAATTTAATTATATTCTTGGTCTGTACTGATCGATGATTCTAGTATCTGCACAATTTTCTTTTTTGTTGCATTATTTTGTAATCTGCCATAAGTCTAATGTTGGGGAATGTTCGGTTGTGTTTGTGTAATGTCATTAGCCCGCATGGTTTTTCATACCACTGCTACGCTGACGACACCCAATTAATTTAGTATTTTCCTCGCTCAGAGACCCAGGTCGTCGCACGCATCTCTGCTTGTCTAGCAGACATCTCTCGGTGGATGTCTGCTCACCACCTCAAGCTCAACCTTGACAAGACTGGGCTGCTTTTCCTTCAGGGAAAAGATTGTCCACTCTTGCCCTAACAATCAACATCGGCTCCTCTGTTGTTTCTCCGACTCAGACGGCAAGGAATCTGGGTGTGACCCTAGATAACAAACTGTCCTTCACTGCAAACATCGCTGCAACAACCCGCTGCTGCAGATACACTCTTTACAAAGTCAGGAGGTTACGTCCCCTCCTGACCCAGAAAGCCACGCAGCTTCTGGTCCAGGCTCTCGTCATCTCACGCCTAGACTACTGCAACTCCCTCCTGGCTGGTCTACCTGCATGTGCCATCCGACCTCTGCAGCTCATCCAGAATGCAGCGGCTTGTCTGGTCTTCAACCTTCCTAAATTCTCCCACACCACACCGCTCCTCCGTTCCCTTCACTGGCTTCCAGTAACTGCGAGAATCCACTTCAAGACACTGGTACTTGCGTACCATGCTGCGAATGGATCTGGCCCTTCCTATATCCAGGACATGGTTAAACCATACACCCCAGCACGTGCACTCTGCTCTGCATCGGCCAAACGGCTCGATGCACCCGCACTGCGAGGAGGACCCATGTTCCCATCAGCAAAAACATGTTGGTTTGCTATCCTGGCTCCAAAATGGTGGAATGAGCTCCCCAGGACAGCAGAAAGCTTACACATCTTCCTACGCAGACTGAAAACTCATCTCTTTCGACTCCACTTCGAGCAATAACATGAAGAAAAAAACGGGAAAAAAACACTTATATACTAATAAAGGACTGGATTATCTAAAGCCAGTTGAGTAGCACTTAAAATGTTTTGGCTCTATGAAACCTGATGTGCTTATATATGAAAAAAATCGGGGATCGGAATTTTTTTTTTTTGTATTCAATGTTACAAAACAAAAATGATCATGTTCAAGTCTTAAAGTCATCCTGAGGCCTTAGTTTTGGTTTCAAATTAAACAACATCATGTTGCTTCTTTGGGGCTTGTTTTCATGGTTGTTTATTTCTCTTAAATCTGGAAACAGAGTGGGCGCAGTGTCTAATAGTAGCAGTAAGCTAACGAGTACTGATAAGCTTTATTTTGTAACAACTGAACTGATCCAATGCTGCTGTGAAAAAAAGAAGCTATATCCATGTTGAATAGAATATCCAATTTAAATACAAAAATAACCTTAAGGGACAACTTGAATGCTTTTTTTTTCTCTTAATGCATTGCATAAAAATCGGATCGGGAAAAATCGGTATCGGCAGATTGTCAAAATCAAATGATCGGATCAGGAGCAAAAAAAGGTGATCGGGACATCCCTAAATCTAATCAGAGTAAATACTGCAACGTTCTAACCTATATCCAACCATATCGTGCATTAATATTGTATTTTCTAAACAGGTTGTGATCTTTCATTTGGGGATAACAGTGTAAGGAATATATTGTGATGAAGTGCACACTGACCTGAGCTCCAGGGGTCTCTTTGTTCTCCTCCATGCTGCTCTCAATGCTCCTTCTCCGGCTGTGTCTCTGAAATAAATCACAAAACAAAACAACTCAATACAAACAACAAAACAAATCTACAGCTACATAGGTTCATAGCAGAGGTGAAGATTAACTAAGTACATTTACTCAAGTACTGTACTTAAGTACTATTTAGAGGTGGTTGTACTTTACTATTGAAAAGGAATCTAACTTTGATAGAATTGGAGGGATGAAACTCTCTTTAACGATCACACATGCAGAGCACACAGCACACACAGTGAAATGTGGCCTCTGCATTTAACCTGCTGCAGGTCTCCCTTGAAAAAGAGATCGTTGATCTCAATGGGATTTTCACCTGGTTAACTAAAGGCTACAAACAAACAAGCAAACAAAACCGCTCCAGGAGTCTAGTACTAGGAGCAGTGGGCAGCTATTGTACAGCGCCCGGGGAGCAATGGGAGTGAGGGGGGAAGGGGGATGTCCGGTGCCTTGCTCAAGGGCACCACGGCAGGGCAGGAGGTGAACTGGGACCTCTCCAAGTACCAGTCCACACTCCATACTTAGGTCTGGTCGGGGACTTGAACAGGCAACCCTACGGCTCACAGTCCAAGCCCCTACTGACTGAGCCACTGCCGGACAACCAATGTTGATATCTAGGTCGTCTCCGATGCTGATAAGGCTCCGGAAAACGTCTGTCCTATGTTTAAGACTAACCCCCCCAGAACCTAAACGGAAGATCAAAGTAATCTGCTTAGTGGGGCACCAACAGCGTGGCTTCCAACACCAGTTGCCCGTCGTATCACTTATTTCAGGCACTAAAACAATCCCTCAAAACTCACATTTTCACTCTTGCCTTCAACTCTTAATCAACTAACCCCTTGCCCTTATTCCTCCTAGCTTAGCACTTTCTACTTTTGTTGTTATTTTGTTCTACTTGCCAGGAAAAGCACTTTATAAATGTAATGTATTATTATTATTATTATTGTTAAAGCGTCGGATGTCCGACTGCCAGGATAGCAAAACGGAGTGTGTAGTGCAGTAGGTGTTGGTGGGCTGGTAAGACCCCAGGGGCCTCATTTATAAACGTTGCGTACGCTGAAAAGATGGCGTACGCCAGTTTCTAAGGCATCTTTGCGATTTATAAAAAACAAACTTGACGGGAAAATGTGCGGTCGACTACACACTCTGACCCATGCCTACGCGGTACGCACAAAAACGGGAGAGATGAGAAACGGCAACACCATTGGCAGAAGGAAGAATGGAGAGAAATGCTGTTTTGCATTTCTATAGGTTGTATAGATACGAGCATGGTTTTATATACCATCATGTTTAATCATGTTTTATGCCGTTTGCCAAGACTTGAGAAGTCGCTCGTTAAACACAGGAGGTATGGAAAGTAAGAGAACACCATGTATTTGGTGAATTGTGCAGCTGATATAACACAACACATTTGTTTTATTTCATGTAAGTGGTGGATAGAGTTAATTCCTGGCATTCGGATAACAAAGAGTGGAACAGGCGAGCAAGTGTGCAGGTGTTCGTCACACAGGGATACCCCCGAGATTTTCATGATCAAGTTAGGTTCTTTTTAAGTCCTGTGGGGGGTCACAAATTGGATAATATATTGATTTCAAACCATGTCAGTGGGCTGCAGCATAAATTATTTTTGAAAGTGTAATGCATAAGAATCAGTTGATTGTTACTATTAATGATCTGGACATGCAGAAGAGGCTAAAATGATCACAAAACATTGTCAACATTCATTTTCCATGTCTCTCTCTCCTTTCCATAACCTGCCCCTCTCTTCCATCTTCTTTAGTCTCTCTGTCTTCTTCCTGTTCATTACTCTCTCTCTCGGTCCTCTACTCTTATCTTATAGATAAATAGATGGATAGATAGATGGGGTTATTAAGCCTACATTCTTCTATGTGACTGTACCTGCAGTTCCTCCCTGACTTCCATCACTTTCTCTCTTTCTTTCTGCCTGTCCTGTCTCTTCCTTACCAAAGCTGAGCTTCGACTGACGTCGTCTTTTCATTATATCTGAGTCAGTGTAAAAAGAAAACAATACAATGTTATATCTTCAATGTTTTACTCAAATTGAAATTAAAGAAAAGCATTACGTTTGTTAAAAGGTAATCCTTCTGACATTGGATGGATGTAATTAACTGTAGCTCTCTAGCTAGTTTATTCACGCAATTTAAACCAAAGTATAGCCTATAGCTGTGTGCATGTTGTCGGACGTCCACTGACTAAAGTAGAGCGTTCACACAGGATCTGCGGGTCCTGTGTTAACCTATGATGTCCCGAGGAACAGAAACACAAGCAGCCCGCTGGACTCAGATCTCGAGCTACCTCATCACTCCTCCGCTGCTACAAAGAACCCCGTGTAGTGCAATTATTTCACAAGTTTTGTTGTGACACAGCTCGGAAAAAATTACCGAGGTCCGGACCTCGGTGACCTCAATGGTGGATACGGCCATGTTGATGATCACGTTGATAAATCATATAAAACAAATAGCCAATCCCACAAAAAACATGTTGCTGTGACTGAGCATTAAACAATTAACATTAAACTAAACAAACACAACAGTACGTTATTGTCCTTATAAAATAAAAACATACATTTTGTCCACCGACATAATACAGTCACCATACCCTCAAGAGATCCTCACGTGCTATGAGAATCTCCCACAATCCAAAGCTAATGCAGGCACACGTTTGTGACACCAGATGGCGCAATTGTGTATGTGCGTGTCTTGCAGTAGAACATTCGCTTGTGTTGTTGTTCCAGGTCCAGGCGACGCCCCTGCTGATACCGGTTAGCAAAAACCATGAATTAATGCTTTCATTTCATCATTAAAATCATCAAGTCTGTACACAGTTCACTCATCCTGTGTGCATTGTTGTCCTCATTCGTTGCAACAGTTGTCAATGTGTCAAAAACCACAACACCTTCCTATAATTGTGGTTGGAACTTTTATGCTTTGCTTGCACCTTCTAAAATGCATAATGTGCATAGGTCAAGAGTTCAGGATGTGCTGTCTAGTTTCACATGTCTGATAAGACATTATTGAGACATACATCCTTTCCATCAAACCAAATTATAGCCAATTTAGCATTTGTTATCAATGGTAAGCTTAATAGAGGTAGGTGAGGTAAAAGTGAGGTCTGTCACGGCCACAGCTGTCAACACTATTACCATGTAATGCTACTTTGTACATTTACTCCACTACAATTCAGAGGTAAATGGTGTACTTTTACTCCACTACATGTATTGAACACCTTTAGTTACTTTACAGATTTGGACCAATGATGTGAAATATAATCAATTCTTAAATCAGACCTTAGTTCCACCTGGAGTAAATTCACAAGCTACCCTGCAGTATACAAAGTCATTAAAAACACACACACACACGGATGGATGTTACCTCTCTCTCTCCTCTTCGTCCTGGTTCTTCAGTCTTTCTTCTCCTTGATAAAACACTGCCGTTAAGCACACTAATCTCCCTTTAATGCCTTTACTTATGTTTACCGATCAGCAACGTGGTATAAAAAGCTACGAACAAAGAACGGCAACAAAAACACGGTATAACGGATAAAAGCACGGATAAATCACCCTCCAAGGATAAACTAACTCTTTGCACTTCTTCTTCTTCTTCTGCTTTCGTGTTTATTGGCGGTTTTAACTCTTTGTATGTGTTTTAAAAGTCTCTTAAACACATTACATTCGGTATAAAATCTGCGTCAACGTCTGTTAGCAACGTCTAGCTTCTGAGGACCGGAAGCTAGAAACGGACCACCGCAATGCATCATGGGAGTTTAGTTTTTCTTTTACAAATAAATGCACTGCCCCCCTGTGGTGAAAAATGGTATTAAAATAAATATGAATTACAACAATAATAATAATATATATATTGTAGTGACCACGTATTAATGCACTGGTTCATAATTCACACATGGAAGTACAGCCCCAGGCACAGCCCCACCTAGCGTCAGCAGAAAGTATTAAAAATAATCATTACAAAAAAAAAATAAAAAAAATAAAAAAAATATATATATAAAATATATAAAATATCCAGCCGGTTGACCTCGTGTTGTCCACACGAGGTCATATATTTTATATATTTTTTCACCTTTTTCACCACCTCGACAACGGCTCCAGACGCCACTCACTTGACTCAATTGACCCACTAGGTGTCCTTTTGACCTAAACAACAGGGCAACCCAAACACATTTATTTTTGTTCTGTCGTCTGATACAAGCCATGATTAATCTACAGTTTACAATGATTTTAACAAATACTATACATACATCCTTTAAATTAAACAAAGCAGGCACAGAAACACATTGATATACTGTCACTCAGAGGTCCAAGGAGTATCCGGCCCTTTTCCTTTTCAAAAATATTCATACCACACTGTAATAATACTCTATTAAAAGTGAAAGTCTGGTAATGAAAATGTAACTTAAGTATAATTAGCTAAATGCTGTTTGAGTATTACACGTAAAAACGACCCTGTAGTAATTGTAGTAACCCTTGATAGAATAGATCAACAGAATAATCAATAGAACGTAATAGATCAAGGATTTCTAACAATATTTAAAAAAAATTGTAAATTAAAAAACAGAACCTTATACTTTATAAACTCTATATAAGATAGTGAAGCACAAAGTACAATATTTCCCTTTGATTTGTAGTAGAGTATAAAGTGCAACGAAAAGAACATTCTCAAGTACCTCAACATTACACCACTGCTTCTGCAAACATGTGGACTTTCAAGAGAAATCTTGAGAAAATTAAGTTTAAGAAAGATTTTTGTGTATTTCAATTTTGATGTGTTACTTAAGTGCACGTTCCAGTGTTAGATGCTCATGTGTTTTCGGGGTGCAACCATGCCCCCATCTTCCCGCCGCCTCGAGTGATGTCAGAACGTCATCCTCAAGTTCGTGCCATGAGGGAAATGGACTTAACATCAAAGACAGCAAACTCCGCTGCCTGTTTAAGTCACACAAACACATGTCATCATTATTGTTTCCCAATAAATCACCACTGTCGTTTCCAGGCTTAAAGCCAAGGGCGAAGTCAATAAAACTGAAAAGAAAAACAATAAATACAATAAACAGTCTGACGTCTGCCCCTCTTCTAAGGGTGGCTGCTGCCTCTCTCAGAAGACGGACGATTAGACGGGGCTGTGAAGGCATCACCGCCACGCGCATGCTCAGTGTCGACCGGGGTTGTCAACCTGGGGTACCACCGTGTTCAGACACTAGAGGGCCCCATAACACAACAAATGAAGACACAGAGGGCAGACGACAGAGATGTGACATCTCCACTCGCTCTGAGAAGCGAAAAGTGGAAGATGCTCACATATTCTGCTTGGGTTTTCAAGACAGTAACACGGGGTTACAGACTCCAATTCGCTGTCACCCCCCCTCACTTCTCGGGCATTCTGTATTCACGAGCCCGGGGAGAGTCGGCCCATATTCTGGAGCAAGAGATTCTCTCGCAACTAGAAAAGAAGGCTATATCTATAATACCCGCCGAACAGAGTCAGAGCGGCTTTTATTCCAAGTATTTCCTCGTTCCCAAACGGGGAGGGAACGGAATTCGGCCAATACTAGATTTGAGAGCTCTGAACAAATATCTCAAAAGATACAAATTCAGAATGCTCACTCACACATCTCTGTTGCGTCTCGTGCGCCAAAACGACTGGTTTACATCAGTCGACCTGAAATATATGGGATTAGTTTTGTATCATAAAGATAAAGCAACACTTTCTCAGAATAAAGCAAAACTATGAGTTTAAAAGAAAAAAAACTGAGTCAAGCAAAATTAAATTAAATTCAAAAATAAAACTATAAGTTGCAAACAAATCATGTGTCTTTTTTCTTTGTTTTAACATAGGTTTTTGTTTGCAGTTATTGTTTCTTCTTTCTCAATGATCAGACTTTTGCTTTCGCTGCAGCCAGAGTCGTATAATAGGAGAGTTCTGTCATCTCCGTTCACTCCAATGGACCACTTTTTTACAGCAATGGCGGATCGTGTAGCCTCTCATTCGTTCCCCGGAAGTTAGCGCAAAGGCTAGCAGAGCTGTGGAGTTGTAGCATAATAGACCGTTCGTGACGGACTTTTAAAGGTAAGAAGAAGTTTAAAGATTTATATTGCGGATATTATCAGTACATCTGATTCAAATTAACATGTGTATTAAAGGATGTCAGTGGATTATCCCTAAATTAGTAGATGTAGGGAACATTTACAGATAACAGATTAAGCTAGGATCCCGGATCAAATTAGCAACACACGTTGAACAGCCTTTTAATTGTAAATTCCGTTCTCTTAATGTCATTTCGTCCAACGTTGTTGAATTAGAGAAGAGGGGCTTCTAAACGGGATTGTATGCGGGGGTGGAGGGAGTTAAATATTAGATCAATATAACTTTGGTGCGTGTAAGAGTGAGTGTTTTTAGCAGAGCCATATTGTGTGCTTGTGATTATGTTGATTATTACCTGTCTGTATAATGTTGCAGCTCAGCTGATTTTGGATTGATGGCAAAGGGAGAGGGACTTAAGTGAGAGTGAAAACACAAGGTACATTTACTACTACTGTTTTATATAAGTAAGCATACTAAACATGTATTCTATCACTGTATTATCATCAAAATGTGCCTGCGGAGTGACTTGAGGTTACTTCACACACAGAACAACTCAGTTTTGTCTGCCCACATACATATTCCATAGTGGTTGAATACACAGTATTAGGAAACACTTTATACTTAATGGACATGTTATACTCATTACATACTGTATATAAAATATGACCAATAATGTGAGACAACTTTATAGAAATTCACATCACATCTGTTACTGATGCCATTTGTCATACTTTGTTAAACTCACAAATAATAAAGTTCCATAACTTCAGTTGGGAACAAAGACCACACCTTATCTCCCCAAGGCAATTTCCCATCCAATAGGTGTGCTATATAGATGTGTATAACCCTTTCTCCTGTCTGTTACTCCCTCTTTCAGCACAAGAACCAGAGGGGGATTCAATGGAGCCTGAATACCTGCACTGAGACCCTCACTCTGCACCCTGAGTCTCAACTCTGTGTTTTTCAAGCCTTTCCCTGTTTTTTTTTATTAAACAAAACATTAAGCTTTCCCAATGGTGTGGTTTTTGTTTTGTGAAAAAGTGCAAATGCAGTGTTTGTATATAATATAATAACCTCACATATTTGTTTGCTGTTGGTCGTGAAATTGCTCCTGCTGACTTGAGCCAGACATTTTTTCCTCCGCTTTGTGTCAGTGGGGAAGCCGTACATTCGTACTCCTTTCTCTGAGCGATTTGAGCATCCCCAGGCAGCACAGCAAACCATGGTGGCGACTAGGAGGCAGCACAGCAAACCAGGACAACACGGAGGAAAAGGCACAGACAAACTGCATGATATGCTATTCAGTGTTTATTGAATTCCATGTATTTACATTGGATGTTCCTAAAACAACACATTTAACATCATCATCATCATGCTGCTGCTGCTGCTAGTCCTTTGATAGTCACCTGTCGGTCTCCTGTCCTTTCTGAAAGCCATAAAGATGACATTAGTCATTTAGATAACTTGTGTCCTCAATTACCATGGGATTACTGAAACTACCATGAATTTAAGAAAATGATAGAAATGAATCTAATCTGAATTTTGAAGCATTCCTTTAGATCCCCTCCCTCTAAATATATCAATAAACATTAGAAAGTGATGCTCTGCTGACTACCATACAAGTTTAAGAAGATAATATTAAAGAATTCAAAGCTATAAATAAACAGCAACAGGCTCTTTAACCAAGGCACGGTTAGCCTAACATGTAAACTAGTTGTTCACACTAATCCTAATATTATCACTTAATATTAGCAAATTCTATTTTATTTTTTAAAACATATTGATGTAAATACATACACATATCGATTTGTTGTACAAATATTGCAAATCAAAACCTTTATTCACTAATAATTACCAAAAATCGTAGTTCTATCTCCTGTTATCAATGCATTCCATTGCCCGCCATGAACTTCCGGGGAACGATCCTCGTCTACATGAACTGTACATGAACCACGTGACGATAACCGTTTTTGGACTTCCGGTGTCGTAACTCTTCTATTATACGGCTCTGGCTGCAGCTCTTCTTGTTTGCGCTCCCACATTTGTTTGAGATTTTGACACAAACATCCCAGGTGGGCGGGACTTTCAGGGGTGCGTCCCCATTGGCTACTCAGTTTTTGAGTGACAGCCCAGTCCTCCAGCGATTGTACAGTCAGTGCAGGCTGCTGCGGTGTGGTAGCTGAGCCTGGATAGAACACCCCCAGAAGAGCCAGCATTTCAATTATTATAATACTACAAGTGAAAATATATGTAAGTATTGATCATTTGTGTTGTTTGTGCTGTACTATACGGTCTGTTTCTTTATTGTGTTAAGTCAGAAGTAAAGCTGTGCTATGAAAGTTAGCTTAAATTGCTACCTTTAGATCCATAACAATGCAAGCTAAGTAGCCTAACAGTTAGCTACATAGCTAGCAGTGAGTGAGTGTTCAGACACCTGCGCACACACTCAAACGGACTCGTGTGCCTGACTCTACCAACATGCTTTCATGATTCTGTTTAGATATGCAAGTATAAGCCTTGATAGCTTATTTTATTAACACGCTAATTTGATGTGAAAATCAATGGAGGCTGAGTTTACTTATTCTCTCTGTAGGAAAACCTACCGTCCATGACTGCCCCTGAGCTGTGTTTTATTTGTTAACTTCATATTTTTCATTTCCTAAAACATTTATTTTCCTCTCATATTAACAGTGTGGATCATTGAGACAGCGTGGTGTCCAGAGTATTATCCCATTTCCCCACTTACTCTGAGGGGACAGCACGGAGGGGGGGCATGAAGAGAGACCTGCACCATCTTCATCCACACTGGCATTGCTGTTATCACTGGCTCAGTGTCATTTCATTTGACCAAATGTCTTTGCATATACATTTAATAGATTTTATTATTATCCACCTTTTAGTTTTATGTCCTTTTATTTAAAACATTCTTTGAGACTTCATCTTCTGGTTCAAATTTCAATAAATGTAATTTGTATAATCACTCTTTTGTCTTTATTCTACATGAACATGTTAGAGATTCCATTCAAATCTGTTGATTATTCATATCTTCCTCAGGCTAGGAATAGTATGTTGAGTTTTTAATGCTAAATGTATATCATTTTCTCACAGGATATAGAATGAGACAACACAGTGTGTATCCATTGTGTATGAATGCTTCAGCTCTTCAGACCAACATGTAAGATGTGAGCATGTTCCTAATTGTGTTGGTATGCAGGTCTGCTCGGTTTAATAAAGCAAATCTGCCACTTTCATATTGTGGAATTTGTTAAATTAAAGCAGTCTTTAATTGTTTGTCCTAAACATAGCAATATATGCTTTTGAAATGTAACATGTCGCAGACGAATGTCCTCGTAAAACACCTGCTCGACCTGGGTTTCGTAATAAACACAGAAAAGAGCATGTTGTCCCCAGCCCAGACTGTACTCTTCCTGGGCCTACGCCTGAATTCGGTGCCCTTTACAGCCCGCCTGTCAGCAGAGAGAGTGAAAGCCTTCAGAGCTTGCCTCGCTCATTTCCAGCCACGCAAATATGTTCTCTTCAGATCATGTCTGCGGTTACTGGGGCTCATGGCGTCAGCCATCCTGGTGGTACGACTGGGACGCTTACACATGAGGGAGTTTCAGCGCTGGGTAGCTGCCCTCAGACTGGACCCCGGGCGCCATGACGCGCGGGGGCCAGTCTGAGAGTGATGGTCACTATGAAATACATAATGGCACTGCGCCACTGGCTGCACCCGACTTTTCTAGTACGGGGCGTGCCTATGAGTGCTGTCCTATCGCGGAAGGTGGTCACCACAGACGCATGTCTGACGGGCTGGGGGGGTATATACGAAGGTCGACCTGTGAGGGGTCTCTGGAGCAGAGACCTCCAACGGTCACACATAAATTATCTGGAGCTTTTAGCGGTGTTCCTCACCCTGAAAAGCTTTCTGCCTTTTCTCAGGGGACATCATGTCCTCGTGAGGACAGACAACACGACCACAATATCGTATATAAACCACTAAGGGGGTTTGCGTTCTCTCCAGTTACACATGCTGGCACGCAAACTGATCTTATGGAGCTGCGGACGTCTCCTCTCTCTGAGAGCGACGCACGTACCAGGAGTGATGAACCTCGGGGCAGATCTGCTGTCCAGAGGTGCACCACTATATGCAGACTGGACTCTACATCCAATGATTGTGAGTCAGCTGTGGGTGCGTTACGGCCGGGCCGCGGTGGATCTGTTCACATCAAAAGAAAACGCTCAATGTCAGCTGTTCTTTTCAATGCACGATTTAAACGCACCGTTAGGCGTGGACGCGCTCTTGAACGTTTGGCCTCCGGCCCTTCTGTACGCGTTCCCACCCCTGGCCCTGATACCCCCAACTCTGGCCAGAGTGAGAGAACAACGCCACACACTGATCCTAATAGCTCCACACTGGCCTGCAATGTACTGGCTGGCGGAGATATATCAGCTGCTGTGGCAGCTCCCACTACGCAGGGACACACTGTCTCAGGCGGGGGGGACGATTTTTCACCCACACCCAGAGCGCTTGGCACTATGGGCCTGGCCCGTGAGTGGTATAATCTGAATACAGTGGGGCTCCCTCAGAAGGTGATAAACACTATTCAGAGTACAAGAGCTTCCTCCACCAGGTCCCTCTATGACTGTAAGTGGAGGGTGTTTGAGGAGTGGTGCCTTGAAAAAGGACACATCTCTTTTCAATGTCCTGTCGGGGTGATTTTATCATTTCTACAGGACCTGATTGATAAACACAGAGCTTTCTCTACGATCAAAGTGTTCCTGGCTGCTGTTGCTGCATGCCATGTGGGCTTTGAGGGAAAGACGGCTAGCCAACATCCCTTGGTCTGCCATTTTATGAAAGGGGCTCGCAGGCTCCTCCCTGTTTCCAGGTCACTGGTGCCCTTATGGGACTTGGCAGTGGTTTTGGATGGGCTCACTCGACCTCCATTTGAACCTCTGGAAGAAGCTGACATGAAACACCTGTCACTGAAGACAGTGTTGTTACTGGCTCTGGCATCTGCCAACAGAGTCAGTGACATTCATGCGCTCTCTGTACATCCTTCATGCACTCAGTTTGCCCCGGGGCAAACGAGAGTGTTGCTGAAGCCCAACCCTGCCTTTGTGCCTAAGGTGGTTGGCTCATGTACTCCCATTGACATTGAGGCATTTCCTCCGCCGCTGTGTTCCTCTGAGGATCAGCGGCCGAATCTGCTGTGCCCAGTCCGTGCTTTACGCACCTATATGGACAGGTCAAAAGAGTTTCGATGCAATGACCAACTCTTTGTATCCTGGGCTAACCCTCATAAGGGCAAGCCCGTTACCAGGCAACGGCTCTCCCACTGGATTGTGGAAGCGATTGCTCTGGCTTATACGAGTCAGGGTTTGCAGGCACCAACGGGCCTGCGTGCTCATTCTACTCGTGGACTGGCTACATCCTGGGCTTTGTTCAAGGGTGTTTCCATCCAAGACATTTGTGCAGCAGCGAGCTGGTCCTCACCGCTCACTTTTGTCCGCTTTTACAGGCTAGATGTCTCTGCTCCAAGTGTGGCCCGCGCAGTGCTGGGCCCCGTGTTGAGACAGGGTTCTACCTGTTGAGTTCTGGTTGTTTTGGTGATTTTCGAGATAAGCATGTCTAGCAATATGGGAGTTTCAATATCCCATAGTGAGACATCGAACGGAGTGTTATGAATGAGAACTATAGGTTACTTACATAACCCCAGTTCTCAGAGTAACATGAAGTGAGACGTCTCACCAGACGGCCCTTCTTGCTAAGGCGAAGCGAGAAGAGGTGCTTATTTTGAATGACGCTGCGACGTAGCGCAAGCTACTTAAAGGGTGGGTGGATTCCCTGACGTGGACGTCAAGATCACCAGCCAATCAGGATTGGCGTAATGAGATTGATGCTTCTGTTTGCATACGCGTTGAGGCGCATCCCATAGTGAGACATCTCACTTCATGTTACTCTGAGAACTGGGGTTACGTAAGTAACCTATAGTTTATAAAATGTTTGCTTTTTTCCAAACAGGAAATAAACCTGATTAAATAATTGGGTTCTACCAACCCAGTCTCACAAAAAAAGTGTAATAACTACGTTGGTCCACAACTTGGGACGTAGTATTTCTACAAAAACGCCTCTGAAATTGTAGGATCCCTACGTTTTTTTTCACCATTCATTTCCAATGGCTATGTGACGTGATCTTCAAATTTTTCCCTGTAGAAAAAAAAAAAAGGCCGACATTCGTTTTATTCTCGGTGGAAAAGGCCTATTTTAAGGTTAGTTTGGCCATTAAAATGCGTTTTGATGTCATTTGATGCAAGAAATATGAGTTGTTGTTTCAGATTATGTGTACATGATCTTTAGTTTGCTAGTTATTACGAAGATTACTTCAGGAAATTGTGTCCATACAACGTTTTCATTGTTACCAAGGTGGTTGCTAGTGACGCTATTATTTCTGTTATGTTGTGTAACTGTTTAATGATGTTATCTTTATTGCTACCCCCTTCCCTGTCAATGTATAGTGTTGGTCCACAGCGCAAACGTATTAGTTTAACAAAATCTGCATCTAAAAGTGTGGCATATACTGTACGTTATTGTCCCCTGTGCAATTCTTCATTTACTCAACAATAACACATAATCCCTGTGTTTATTTATTTGTTTGATTAATAAACACTAGTTGGAGTCCGTCAGGACCAAGGGTCAGAGCAGCTCATTTGCTTTAGACTTTAGGGAATATTACACCCGGAGGTTAGTATTCTCTCCACTTCGCTTGACAAACCCTGTGATAGTCCTCAAGCTCTGTGATTGGATGTTTGAGTGTGCTCCGAGGGTTACGCCGAGCGTCGAACAGCACTTGAAATGGAATGGAACCACGGCAGACTGTCCAAAACTGGATTTGAACGGGTCCACCCCGTCCCCAGAACTACACAACATGTTCTCTATGGCACGTCTCTACTGGGAATTGTAGTTTTAAAAGACGTTTTCGTATTTCCCATAATAAGAAGTTGCCAGTATTAAACTGTGTACATCCCTGGAGGTTTAGGGGATAGGAACACTCCAATTTAAAACAGATAATTAATAAATGGGTGAAAATTGCTTGTGCGCATAATGGGCAGCATTAATATATACCCACATGACAGCTAAGGTCAGAAGAGCTTTATTTAACAGCTGGTCTTCTGTCTGTGACCCCTCCTGTTGTTCATTGATAAGCCTGAAACATGCACTTGTCAAGGTTCAGAGGCAACTTTTGCAAATATGGCAGTAGCCATCGATCATCTTAAGATAAGATATACTTTATTGATCCCAAGTTGGAAACATTTGCGTTACATCAGCATGTGTAATAGTTGTAAATATGCAGTGGTGTTTATTTGTAAATCATTTAGTATAATCACACAAATTCTGTGTTTTATATTTAATAATTCTGTGTTCTTTATTTATTTATTGTTCAATACCTGACAAGGTCGGAGATGAAAAACTTGGGTCGCAGGTTCCTCAACAGTGCATTACAAGACATCTATCAATATGTGTGATTACCTCCACCATTAAACTGTCATATTCTGCACATTTCTTATACTATCTACATACATCTTATAAGTGTATAATACATATGTATGATATCAGTTAAAATAAGTGCTTCAACATAGTTAACATTGCTGGAGGTATACACACATATTGATAGATGTCTTGTAATGCACTGTTGAGGAACCTGCGACCCAAGTTTTTCATTCAATGCATAACTACACCGTAGTTGTGTATGATATGTCAATAAACCTTAGAAAATCTTGAAATCTTGAAAGGGATGTGAAAAATAGTCATTATATACAGTCTTTAATTAAGTATTAGTAGAGAATAACGAGTAATGAATATACTTTATAGGGATTCTATAAATATCTAATAATAAAAATAATGAAATTCAATAACATGCTTTAACCACTAGGTGTCCCTTTATATCAGCTGCACACCGTTATTGTGTAAATACAGCATATCTACCAATTGGATCAAATATAAAAGTCAGCCAAATTAGTGTTGATACTGCAAGGAGACGTATTGTGTGAAAATAAATGCAAGATGTTGTTTAATTGCTGATATATTTATGATCCACGTCACGTTTGCAGTTTTGGCGGCAGTTCCTCATGTTTGTCTAGTAGTCTTCTCACCAGGGCTCTATAAATAGAGAACTACGGCAGATATGTAATATTTAATGCAGCCGAACCGTGTATTACAATGCCGTTATGTGATGACTTTCAAAGAGAAAAGCAAGCACACTCGGAATAAAGTATTATTTTATTTTTTTTAAATGTTTCCGTCTGTGTCTGTTTCCGGTATTTGTTTATGGCGATGTGATGTGAGATGTGAGACTCACTGGATTGGAGGATTGCACAGGGGAAAATAACGTATATATGCAGATTTTGTTAAACTAATACATTTGCGCTGTGGACCAACACTATAAATTGACGGGGAAGGGGGTAGCAATAAAGATAACACCATTAAACAGTTACACAACATAACAGAAATAATATTGATAGCAGCGTCCCTATCAACCACCTTGGTAACAATGAAAACGTTGAATGGACACAATAATCTTCATAATAACTCTAGCAAACTAAAGATCATATACATCCTTAGCCTCACCTGTACCCCATTATCATCTCTCCCTCTGTCTAGTCTGCATCCACATTCCCTTCAGTGCCAGTTTGTCTTAGTTATTCCTAGCGTTCCAGCAGTGTTTTTTTCCTATATCTGATTTCACGTGTACCTGACCCAGCTTCGTGCCCTGACCCGGTTCCTGTCTACTCCTCGTCTATTTTGGTAGCCTTTTTGACTGATCTCCCGTGTACCGAACCTTGGCTATAAAGACCTTTTTTGCATCCTAAGCCTCTGTCTCTGAGTCGTGCTATTGAGTCCTCTACTTGTGTTCATTCAGTCGCAACACTATTTTAAATAACTATAGGCCAATCTCTAAATTGTCAGTTCTGGCGAAGGTGCTCGAACACCTAGTGAGTGAACAAGTAAAGGAGTTTTTATGTAAAAATGATATCCTGTCTAAATATCAGTCAGGTTTCACAAAGAAACATAGCACCATCACTGCGACAATGAAAGTGGTGAATGACATTACAAGTATTTTAGATAATAAGCAGAGTTGTGCAGCCCTATTTATTGACCTTTCCAAAGTGTTTGACGCCGTCAATCATCGCATCTTAAAGCAGAGGCTACTCAGTATTGGCATATCCAGCCATGCAGTGGGGTGGTTTGTGAACTACCTCTCTGAAAGGTCCCAATGTGTTCACTTTGATGGGCTCACTTCTGAGTGGTTGAACATTGCTAATGCTTTTTTGACGAAGGAACCGGAAGAAGTTTACTTCCGGGTTTTAGGACACGTCACTGCGGTTCTCTATTTGGAGTGAAGTGTCTTTCCCAGGGACACAACGACATGCTGACTACAGTGGGGTTTGAACCTGCGACCCCCTAATCCGAACACGAACGCACAACACACTGCACAACACGCCTCTTACAGAACTGTGTGCAGTGTTTGAAGAAAGGGCCATGTTGAAGTGAAAATTGGGTGCAGAGCTGAAAATGTGTTTTAAACTGGTGTGCCAGTTTAAGTAATAGGCTCTGTGCACAAGATGGCGTCTATCAACTTCCGGCGGCTGGGTGTGAGGCCGAGTACTTCCGGTTTGAGTACAGAGTTTTGACAGCTTGACAGTTTGTTATGACACACCGAGAGCAAGAATGAGCGGATTTCGGGGTAAAGACAAGCGATTGGCCTTCCAGCGTGTAAGAAAGTTGGCACTACATTGCTGTGGGCCCCTTTGTACAAATTCGTCCCGTTATAAATCGGGAGATAAGTTTCCATTCATTTCGGCAAGCCTGGGCAACAACGATTAAAAGATTTCTTGCTCCCAAAACAATTGTGTATTTCATTACAAAAAGCAGTTATACCATACTATGTTTAGGTACTAATGAATTATATCCTCAAAACAAACGCACACATAAATAACATAGGAAAATACATAATTTAATAAATCCACAATATGATAACATTTTACAGATTAATTTAATAAACTTTTACAAAACATAGGTTGATGTTATATCAGGGGGGAAAATACATATTTAAACATTTCAATTAGTCTCTGCATATTTAAGTAATGCTAGTTTATATAACAGATGAACAGATGTACAATATCCAGAAAGTAGATGCAAAAAATATATATAATGTGTGCATTTCCAACATTTCCTCTGAAAGAGTGTTGTATCAATGCAAGATAAGTTAGTTAGCATCCACAACTTTTGTTAATGGGTAACTATTGAGTAAGTTAAGTAGTGAGCCATTTGTTCTTTTTTCGTGGTGCGATGTCTGCTGAGAAGTCCTTGTATGCCTCGCTGACTTTGAGGACATCTGGGTCTGGCAGCTCCCCCCCGCACAGCCTTGTAACGTGTACTCCTTTGAACATGTTTATATGATAATTAGGACTTTAAGAACAATTTTACACTCAGACAACAATCACAAAGTTGTAGCAGGCTACATACAATTACTTAGGACAATAGATACCTTACACCGTCAGCAAATGTAAACTGCTTTGGCTTAGTGGAAATGAACACCATGTCACTCACTCTGCCTGGTTTCACACCCTATTAATTACACAAAAGAATTGTCAAATTAATTGAAAAGGTCGTTGATGCAACATACTAAATCAGCTCTTGGCACAAAGGAAATACTCATTAAACCGTGGATTGGTTGTGAACACATACTGTACTTACCATGGTTCTTGGCTTGTGCCATCGCTGTTCTGTTTCAGTGCACATGGTTAAAAAAAAAACGAAGAAAAAAAACGGTAAAAATCTGGCAGCTGGTGCTTCCAAAAACGTACCGTCAAATTACAGTGAAATACCCTAATTACAATAATGGGAAAAAAACGTAAATTCACAGTAAATATAAATAATTTCCTTTACAGAGAAACACTGTTATTTTACAGGTATCTTCCCTTATTGATTACGGACATCATTTAGAGTTAAGCATGTAAATACTGTTATTCTACAGTTTTATCCTAAATTATTACGGTCAAACACTTTCAATAAAGTGACTGAACTTAAAGTTCAGCAGTGAAATACTGTTATTTTACAGTTTTATCCTAAATTATTACGGTCAAACACCTTCAATAAAGTGACAGAACTTAGAGTTCAGAAGTGAAACACTGTTATTTTACAGATGTATCCTCTCTTTTTACAGTCAATAACCTTTAATAAAAGTACAGCACTAATACTTCTACGGGCAAAAAACCTGTAAAAAAAACGGTCAAATGACTGGCAGCAGGCTGCCAAACAAAAACCATAACATTAAAGTAAAAATAATTTAACTGAAATAAAGTACAAAAGCAATTAATATACAGGAATTGTCCTTAAAGTCCAAAATCCATTGTCTTAAAATGTTACATTCAAATACCTTAAATAAAGTTCTGATGAGAAACTAAAATAAATACAAAACCTAAAGTTCTACAGCTAGAATACTGTTATTTTACAGCTTTTTTCTAACATTTTCCAATCAAACACGTTCAGTAAAATGACATCACAAAATGTTCTGTAGGAAACAATTACTCTGAAAACTTAAAATATAAAAATATTTGTAGAGTTATAGTACAACTAATGAACACAGCATTTCATATTTAAACATCATACTTATAAACAGTAGAAACAAAAAGTAAGTTGAATTGTTTAAAGGAGAGGTGTCATGGCCATTTCCACTGATCATAATTCCATTGTTGAGGTATACTAAAATAGAAAAATACTGTGCAATTTTCCAAACTCACATTGGTTTCGCATACAGCATCTCTGTAAAGTATGTGTATTCAGCAGTATTCACTTTCTCCACTAAACGGCTCGCTGCTGCAGCTCCCCCCCCCCCGCCTCCGTGATTTCCTTGTTTAGCGATACACAGCCAAACACAGCCAAACTCAACCTGAACACACACAAAGTCACAGCCGAAATAAAAACAATAAGTGTGGCTTGATATTGAGTAAGAAAAAGGTTTATAGGTTGATAAACGCTGTGAGAATGGGTCTGCAGAGACTGTCTGTTATCAGCCTGCTGCAGGGAACAGAAATCAGCAGAGCTGCCTGCACTGAGTGCGTGTGTGGATTGGTCAATTTGGACCAATCAGCGGGGGCTTAACGTAACGGCTCCGCGGACGTAACGTAACGTACGTGCTTTCGTAAGCACGACCCGGAAGAATCAAATGGATGATGACGTTTCACCAACGAGGCGTTTTGGGGAGGTATTTTCTGTGTTAGAGTTGTACTCGCTACAAGGTGTACTTTGAGGGTTTGTGACTCTGCAGACCGTTTACATGCAGAAAAACCTTCATAACACACAAGGGGATGGGTAATAACCAGAAAAGCATGACATGTCACCTTTAAGATTACTTTGAAACATTCTCAACTGATAATAACAGGAATTACAAAATTACAATATGTTCACATTGTCAATTTGAAGGAGCAGTGTGCAGGATTTAAGCTTGGGGAGTCAACGCGAGCAACGCGACCAACAACCAATCACATGAATCTCCCGCCCCGGACATACAAAGCAAAAAAGCCTGCTAGCCTGCAGCAGAAGCAGGGAGAAAAGAGAGGGGGGGAAAAAAAGAGTTAAAAAGTGTTCCCCCTTCCTTCAGCAGCAGCAGCAGCAGCAGCAGCAGCAGCAGCAGCAGCAGCAGCAGCAGCAGC
>CALSBZ010041800.1:0-17174 GCA_943591055.1 Gobionotothen gibberifrons
GTGTGTGTGTGTGTGTGTGTGTGTGTGTGTGTGTGTGTGTGTGTGTGACGTGTCTATGCTGCCCCAGAACCCCTCGTTGGAGATTTTCTTTTTCCATTTTTTTATTCCGGGAACCATGTGACGTAATGACGATCCAAATGGCCCAATCCGCAGAGCTCCTCACACACACTCAGCCAGCCTTATTTTTCTCAGCTGCAGCTCCACGGATTTCTCAGCCTGAGACAGCGGGACACGGCGAGGCCCGGCCCGAGCTCGGCCGGAGCACACACACACACCCGTAGCCTGGCTGTGGGTCTGTGTGTGTGTAACCAACTATGCTAACCCCCTTAACAGTGTGTGGAACCTTGGGTGTCCGAGCATGTGATAATTACTCCCTCCTTTTTCAAGGATTTTAAATACCTACATTTTTCAAGCAGCACATATTTCACACACTATAAAAGAACGTCCCCATATTTTCTCCATCATTTTAAATCTCACTATTATTTAGAACATACGTAACTTTTGTGACTGGGCATATCTGTGCAATGTCGCCCACAATCTGCTGAGGAATTTTGTTCATAGAGTTTGTACGTACAAAGCTGTACTTGTGGGTTAGTAGCCTGTTTCTACTGTAATACTTTTCAATTATTGTGCTCAGATAGGTCACCGGTCAGCTGTTCATAACTTAACAGGGGGTGTTTCTGGTACAGACTAAAACATGGATCCCGTGTATTTGGAGATTCCCCTAATCTGTAAATCCCCATCACTTACATATCCCGATCACTTAAACCCCATTTTATCATTTTATACAAGAACAGCATATAGGGGGGGTGAATCATCTTGATTATAACCGCCGCACCTTTGGGAACGAGTATTTCTAACTCCTCCTCTTGTTGCTCAGCTAATCTTTTGGCTCTGGGGAGAAGTGAAAGTCTCTGAAACTCAGCTGGAGTTGTGTTAGTGATGTGGGCATTCTCTATGAGTGAACTAATGGATCCATGTCTTACATGATACCAAAAGTTGGGGCTTGTATTGAGGGTTGAAAGAAAGGGTATTCTTCTGTCATGTAGGGAGGAGGCGCATCAGTCAAGCTTGGATGGAGCCTTGAAGTTTGGACAACTGGAGCTTCTTCTGTCTTGTCTTTCTTATCTTCCTTTGAACAACATACATGCTATTTGTCGATCCTTGGCTGACATGTTTCAGATGGAGAATCAGAATTGTAACTGTTGTTTTCCTTTTTTCAGCTTTTCTCATAGCGTGTTTAGCAGGTCCATACCAAGGGGGTTGTCCAGCTTTCTCCCATGCTTTTTGCTTGTTTAGGTATTCTCCATCCTCATATTCAACTACAGCTTTTCTATGGTCCAGGTTGATCATCTGCTGGAATCAATCCTCTCGTTTGCCATTGATCAAACAATTCCTGTATCTGTTTCCAGATCCTTTGTCTATCTCGTGGATGTGTTGTAGCATCTGATCTGGTGTGTACCTTTTCCTTGATGTCTGCAGTTGACCCTGGCAGTGCGGGTGCTCTTAACTTAGTTTCTTTTGGTGACATATTTCTTAAGCAGTTGGATATGGTTATTAAGTTTATCAAAGATGAATCACTAATCTACTGAATAGTACCTTCGTTCCTGATAAATAATATCCTATGTCATCCGAACTTAACTTGTTAAGCCCCGAGCCTGTTTTTCAGGTTTCAGGCTCGAAAATGACATTCCCAGAACAAATGACCATATCTTCCCTTCTAAAAGGGTTAAAGTAATAATCTTTTTTCTCAAAGTAATGATAAACCTGTGAGTTGGATGTAGAAAAGTCAGAATCAATATAGATGTTTTTTATTTTAAAGAAAATTCAGATTGAACATGGTAAAAAACTGTAAATTATAGTTTCCGTCCAAAAGATATTTTGTACTTAGAGTGAAAACTAACCTTGGATGATGGGTTAGTACACTGTAAAAAAAAAAATTGTAAAAAAACGGTTATTTTCTGGCGACGGGGGCGCCAGAAAATGTCCGTTAAAAAAAGGAAAAAAACTGTAAAATAAAATACGGAGATAACATGTAAAAAAACAGAAACTTACCTTACCACAAGGAGCCTCTATTACTGTAATTTTACATGAAATATTTTTCTTTTAACATATATTATTTGTTAGAATAGAGTCATAAACCTCTAGAAAACAGAATAATTATCTTTTAAAAATGATAAAGAAAAGCTAAAATACAGAAAATTACTTTTATTATTACAAAAAAGTACCGTATATCTAAGACCATTTACAAGTAAAACACAAAGAAAAGAACGTCATTTTACTTTGCAAAAGCGTTAGTTTACATTAACTATCACATTTTTTGCCAAAAAAGATCTGTAATTTTACAAGAAATGTTTTTGTAATTCCATTAAATCTTTTTCTTTTAACATATATTAATTGTTAGAATACAGTCATACACCTCTAAAAAAACAGAATAAATGTTTTTTTAAATGATAAAAAAAGACGTTAAATTACCGTAAATTCAAGATTCAAGGCTTTATTGTCATTTGTACATTATCTTCAGTGTAGACATGGCAATGAAAAACTGAAGTCACATGCTCCTCCAACAGTGCAACATATATATATATATATATATATAGAACATAGAACAAATAAAACAGATAAAATAGTGCAAGTAAATACAAATACAATAGAATAGAAATAGTGCAAGAAGAGTCTATATGCAAGTAAACGGAATATGATTGCACTGCCGTACCAGGCTGTGATGCAGCCAGTCAGGATACTCTCTATGGTGCCCTGTAGAAGATGCAGAGTATCCTGGAGTCCATGTTGAACTTCCTCAGCCTGCGGAACAATATCATAATGGCCAGGGACTTTTCACATGGAGAGAAAGCATACACATGTTGAGAGGAAACTGCATTATTTTTTCTGGGGGAACCAGAAACGTTTTTAAGCTTCTTCTTGCCCCTTTTGAACATGATAGAAACTTTGAGAATACATTTTTTTTATACCTTGAACCTTGAATTATTATTATTGTTTTTTTTCTTTCTAACATGTTCAATACATTGACTAATACAATTTAAAAAAAGGTGATGCTGTTAGAGTGATGAGTCCATGTCAGGTCCTCAGTGATGTGGACCCCGAGGAACCTGAAGCTGCTGACTCTCTCCACCGTAGTCCCATTGATGGCGATGGGGGCGTGTCCCTCTCTCTGCTGCTTCCTGTCGTCCACAATCAGCTACTTGGTTTTGCTGACGTTGAGATGGAGGTTGTTATCCTGGCACCAAGATGTCAGGTTTTCGACCTCCTCTCTGTTCGTCGCCGTCGGTGATAAGGCCGATGACGGTCGTGTCGTCAGCAAACTTCACGAAATCTAAGACCATTTACATGTAAAACACAAAGAAAACATGTCATTTTACTTTGCAAAAGCCCAAGTTTACATTAACTGTCAGATGTTTTGGAGAAAAAAAATCACAAATATATATACATACACAATATATTATTGAAACTAATAATATAAATCACAAAAATAAAAACAATAAATAAAATATATTATATATAGCAGAATAGACCGGCAATGAAACATTTCAACATTTAACAATAGCCAACATTTTCCCAACGTTTTGTTCAAAAGATAACAATTATAAACACTAGAAATCTACCAGTTATGAGTGTGCGTGTGTGTGCGTGTACATGACTATGTGTGTGTGTTTCTACTCTCTCCATTCAAAGTCAGAGACGTTTGTAATTAATGAATGCACCTTTACCTTAATCGAGTGCTGTTTTTGTTTTTCTTCATTCCTCTCCACTTTAGTCCCCTTGTCCGGATTGATCTTGAATAGGCACCTGTTAAGACAGAAGTACACTTACATTTAGTGTTTAATTACAAATCCTGTGGATGATACAGCCATTAATTGTCTTTACAGTTATACAGCTTGAAGTCAAAGGGCAATGCTACTCTTCAATGTACTTTTCATTAACTGTTATGATCATATCTGTACATTTAAAGCATTGGTTTGAATAGAGTGTTGTTCTATAAAGTCGTCACTTGGCATCACTATCACACTGGACAGTATCGCAGCAGGTCTGTAAACAGGAGCAAGTGGTCACTTGAAGATCATTTGAATGTGGGTAGCTACGAGTGCCATCTTGAGAGTGTGTAACTGGGGCAGATGAGGTGTGTGTCAGCAGCAGAGTGAGCGGTGTAAAAGCATCATAGTTAACTGAAAGAAGTTTTAATGTGTTTGTTCACTATATAATACCAGGTTCCGGTGCCCATCCCATTTCGGTGCAAGAAATAGTTGCGTCTTCCTCGTCAGATTCCATTGTCATCAGGTGCTGACACTCACGCTAAGCTTTTACTTGGTGGTAGAAGTACAATATTCTAATTATACTTGTGTGTTTCTCTGTTATAGACCACACACATACACTAAACCTGCTCCATGGCTGTATTACTGTGCTGTTGTGTTGAAAAAGTTAGGGAAATCAACCGCTCCCAAGAATCTTGTGTGTTCTTACCCCAAGGTGTACGTCACTCCGAGTGAAACCTTCCCCTATACAGTCCTACCTGAATCCCTATTCAATACGACTATTTTCCAAATAACTGAATTGGCTTTCTTTTGTTGTCGACAAAGGGCCCTCTTTCTGTCATTTTCACTGAGCTGAATACCTGATACCACCGATTGGCTAAGAGTGAGTTTGGGATTTTAGGGAGGAGCCAAAGCACACCACTGCAAAGGAAAGGGGTACGCTGAATTTACAACCCAAGACAAAACGAGAGCATAATGCGAAACAGAATGCAGCACAATAATCTTTTTATCTTGTATTGTCAGGAGCACTTATCGTGTGTCAGAAATGTGCACAATCCTCTACTCTGTGGTTTAAGATGGAATGACTTAATAATCACAATTCAAGTCTTACCTCAAGAACTCCAGGGTAGCTCCCAGTTCTGAGCGATAACTGATGTTGACGCAGTAATATGCTGCAAACATCAGCATCAGGGCGTCGACAGCATTCAGGACACTGCCACTGACGATGGTCTGGTCCTCTGCTATCATGTAGTGTCCAGCTGTCAGGGGAGAACTCCCTTAAGGTACACAAAGGAAAAAGTCACAAAACATTTATAAATCCAAAAAATATTTAGTGCAGATTGTTGTTGTTTTTTACTGGTGATCATATGACCAATTGTATTTTAGGAATGATCAGCTCCTGCAGCTTTCTTTTCTTTCTTAAGTGTTTCCTAATGTTAACAGTGTAGAAAATGTCACATCATAAAGGGATAGTTTGGGTGTTTGAAGTGGGGTTTTATAAAAGGTACAGTACTTATCTATAGTCAGTGTATTACCTAGAGTAGATGATGGCCGGCAGGGGCGGACTGGGAAACGGTGGACCTCTGTCGCCTGTCAGCACAACTTCAATGATGCCGTTTAAAAGCAGCGAACCGACCCGGCCGTTCGGTGATTCTACAGATGGCCAGTCCGCCCCTGCCGGTACCGAAGTGGGCCGAGCGGCCCATCGGGATTCGTCCCGAACGTCCCGATGGCCAGTCCGCCACTGATGGCCAGTCCGCCACTGATGGCCAGTCCGCCACTGATGGCCAGTCCGCCACTGATGGCCGGTATGCCCCGAGCTTGGAGATGCAGACAGGAGCAACCACCTGGAAGCAAAGCAATGTACTGCTCTGGACAGGGTCAGCAGAAAAACATATTTTAGCCACCTCTTGATGATTTACATATCCTTTCACTGTTTGCATAGCAATACCACATAGGACATTGAGAATTGATAAAACTTGTAATATGGCAAGAAATCTTACTTGAGGATCTCTGGCTGCTGTTTATTCTTGGTAGGTTGCAATTACTGGTACTGCAGCTGAGGGGAGAAAAGAGACACAGGTTTGCACATGCTTGAGCAAAAATAACTTAAATAACACAGCAGCAGCTTTAAGTACAGTAATACCACTTCCAGTATAAGACCTGAGTACTTCTACTCTTATACACAGGGGGCTGCACATAACTGGTGCGCATGCGCACACCCCGCCAAAAAAAGCGCACCGGATCATTTGAAAAAAGGCGCATTTGCGCACAGAGAGAGAGAGATAGAAAAGAGAGAGATATTTGCGAGTTGCATAAGAACTGGTAAGATAGCAGGGTGTCCCACACATAGACTTTACTTGGGCGGGCCGCCCAGGTATATTAACGGTCGTATAATTCGCGAGCTATTTAGGTTTAATTTTTGTAATCTGTCCGCGAGCACCACGGCATCTGTGATCCCTCACTATTGCGTGGAGGGTCTGCTTTATGCGCTCCCAGGCTTAATGAGCGTGCTCACTAGCGCGTACCCCCCGTTCATAAAGTCAAGTACCCCTCAAAAGTGCGCACCAAGCAACATCTCCAGGTGCTCCTTTGAGAACCAGGGCAAAACAATTATGTACCCCTGCTTATACAAGTACAAGATCTGAGAACTTCTCCCACCTCTGTTTATAGCCTTAACATAGGATCTAAAATATATGGATAATGTGCATTGTGTGTAACATTATGCCCACGAAAAAAATCGATTATAAAACTAAGGATTGAGCTAACATTAGGAGTTAGTGACAATGTATGCTAGTTAGCTAGCTAAACTATTTATTAAATAATATTCAAAAAAGTAACTCTGAAACATTCACTGCACATCACGCTCAGCCACTCGAGCACGCATCTTGCACATCATTAAAACAAATCATTACTGCACGTAATGATGGCATAGAACAGCTCACTTTCAAAGCATGGTAGCTAGCTGCTACCAGCTAGCTAGCTGCTACCAGCTAGCTAGCTGCTACCTAGCTGCTACCTAGCTATGGTAACGTTAGCTAACAATACTTTGTTTTCGGTCGTTAAACAACATGTATACCATAGCTAGGACTTTGAGGTTTGCAATGTTTTAAGACTTGAGTGTTTTGAATCCGTTGATAAATAGTTTTTACCGTTACCTCTCAGTGCTGATTTCTCTCCTCTGGGCGCGCCGTGCTCTTCACCTCCTGCATGGCATGTTAACTGCGTGGTCTCTGTAGTGTCAGTGGAATTGCGCATGCGCTCTGTCTGCCTCAGCGCATGATGCGTGCGTGCAGCAGAAGTCTCGTCTCTGATTGGCTGCAAATCGATTGCCCTGAAAATCCTTTGATGAACATCCAATCCTTGTATTATTTTTAAGAATTGGTAACACCACACCAGCGCCATACCATAAAGATGAATTTAAAAGTAAAAAAAATGCCGTGCAAACTATTTACATTGCAATTATGATTGTTTAATTCTTTGGATGTTATTTTATTAATTTACAAAATGAGAATGTAACTAGTTGATAAATAATAAAACAAACACTGAAGGCCTCCCAAAGACACAAGCAAAATATGTTATAAGACTTCTTTATTGTCAGTTTATTCTTTTAAATTGAGAATAGAGAACACTGATAACTAATGTTGGTGCACATTTATATAAGTTTGATTATGATCAGTAATATCCCATCTGTACTTTGTAGTCCTGTCCCAAGTACAAGTTAAGTAGGTATTAATCAACGTGTACATATGTTTGTAGCCTTTATTTTATATAGTTTACTATCATTTGTAGTCATGCATAGTACTGCCTTCCTGATTGCTTTATTTTTGAGAGACCTATTCTGCACCTACCTGGGTTTTAAGAGAGTCCAATACCCTATGTGACTGTTCAGTCTCATAAAACATGCACAATTTACTTTTTGAAAACACAAGCTCACAATAAAGTCAGATGGGAGACATACAGAAGCAAAGTGTGATAGACAAAGATGCATTCCTATATTAAACAAACAGAAAGGAAAACGTTGTTGTTCCACGAGGCAGTTGTAGCCATAGCAAATGGATTAACCTTCAACCTTCAACTACCTGCTGCCTGAAATCCCTGTGACATCACTGTAGATTGTTGTAAACAACTAGCTGTGTGGGACATTATCACAATACATATTTAAGTTAATTGACTTGGATTGTAAAGGTCTTTCGCTGCAGTTACTAGCTTTGTCAACATGCTATGGTGAAGGCCTATTCTTTCAATATGATGGATATTATCAGACGTCTACAAGGACAGCATAGGTTGTTTGTTTTACTGTAATTGCAATGCCAATACCAATTTAGCATAGTGGTAGCACTAACTGCTAACAAGGTTTTGATATTCAGAGTCTGGCTGTTAGTGCTTGCTAGCATGTTATGCTATGGGCTTGATTGTACATGCTAGTGGGATAAGGCCTAAGGGAAAATGCTAATGTTATTGAACTTCTAGATCCTTTCATTTTTCACTTACAGTGAAACTCAATATGTTTTTTGCATACTGTCCGCCAATCACTCTGTTTTTTAAATATTGAGTTAAAGTCACACATTTTAGAACATTGATACATTTCTAAAAGCTACTTTCCTAACAAACATGGTGCAGTAGTTGTAGCAATCGCTACGAGAATTCACTCTGTGTTAGCTGCACAAGGCACTTTGCGGTAGCTTCACGTCTCTGATTATCTGAAAAGCTAAATGATGTCAGAAATGTACACAGCTTTTTCTTGTGTTGAAAGAGATCAGCAGGTCAATGTTACTTGGGTTGTGAACGCACAACAGTTGGTTGTTTGTTAGTATAGTTGCTTTACTGTAATTGCAATGCTAATACCAATTTAGCAGGTAGCTAACTGCTAACAAGGTTTTGATATTCAGAGGAGGCTGGCTGTAAGTGCTTGCTAGCATGTTCAATGTTATGGGTTTATGTTTTTTTCAGTTTATCAATGTAAAGTAGTGGTTAAATTAAGCAAAATTACAAAATATTTCTTTCTTTACTCATATATTTTCTTGCAATTATACATTTTTTAAATGAGTATTAACAGTATTTGTTATGTATTTGACAGTGATATATAGCCATAACAAAAGTATTTTTTTGTAAAATTACAGAAAATGCAGCTAATTTTTCCACCAGAAAATCATTTATTTTTACGGTTAGTTTTGTTAAATTCGCATTTAAAAACTGCTAAAAAACAGATAAATAATGTATTCAATTTTTACAGTTTTTTTTTGTTAAAATACAGGACACATTTCAATTAACCGTTTATTCTTGTAAATTGAATATGATTTACTGTAATTATGAAATACAATAAAAAACTGTAATTTTTTCTGGGGAAAAACTGTAAAAAAACATTTTTTTTTTACAGTGTAGACTAAAAGCTTTAGGAATGCAAAGTACAACATATAATAAGTACCCTGTATCAAGATTGATGCAAAACAAGTGATATTTGACCTTTTTAGACAGATTTAGCAAAAAAATATTTTTACATACAAATTGAATTATGGATTATAAATGAAAAAAATTATTATACAGACACATTATCAACCTATGGATTAACCGATTCAGCCGCGTTTTTTCTTGTTTTAATGCCATTGAACACGTCTTTTGATCAGATTGACAGCTACGGTGAGACGATCTCCCTAGAAGCTCCGTAAAGGTACGTGTTGTGATGTCTGTGTTTGCTTCCCCTGTCGCGAGTTCGGATCACTCAGTGATAATAATAATAATAATAATAATAGATTTAATTTGTTAGCGCTTTTACAGGTGCTCAAAGACGCTTTACATATATAGTGAAGATAAAATAAAACAAAGGAACAACAAATAAATATATAGTTAAAGTTAAATTCAAATAATACAAAACAATCACACATTAAAAGCCAGATTGAAGAGGTGAATTTTTGTAAGTTTTTTGAAGGTGGTGAGGTCAGTGCAGTCTCTGATGGGTTGTGGGAGTGAGTTCCAGAGGGAGGGGGCAGCGACGGAGAAGGCTCTGTCCCCCCAGGTCCGGTGATTGATGTGGGTGGGGATGGATAGGATGATGATACTATATACCTAAATAATCTGTGGAACCTCAGCTTTAATCGGATATCTTGTATGTGCAGCTACGATAAGTAATAAGGGTACTTTTATCTTGAGTTCTGTGCCAAAGTCTGTTAGCATTTTTCGCTAAGGGGTCATTTAGATGCTTCTTATGAGACTTGTGTTTTGTTTTGGTAAAAATTGTTTATATCGTCAGTTAGGTGAGATTATTTCCAGTAATCTGGTATAACACATTAATAAATTCTTAAATATTAAGATTAAATTAATAAAGTAAATTAGAAATCTCCATCCATCTTCTCCCGCTTATCCGTGGTCAGGTCGCTGAGGTAGCAGTTCCAGCAGAGAGCCCCAAACTTTCTTTTCCCTGGCCACATCAACCAGCTCTGACTGGGGGATCCCAAGGCGCTCCCAGGCCAGCGGAGAGATATAATCCCTCCGCCTGGTCCTAGGTCTACCCCTTGGTCTCTTCCCAGCTGGACGTGCCTGGAACACCTCCCTACACTCTAAACCCGGATTTTATTGAAATTAAACTTTTAAGCTGTCATTAATAATGCTGTTCATGTTTTGTAAAAAGACTGTGTCATTACTAAAGCAAATTAGTTGTTTGCACTATTTGGCTGAAATGTGCATTGCAATAATCCTGTTAAGCAGAGATAACTCAGTGTGTTACGTTTCTGCAAGAGAGGGGAGGGGCTCCACACACATTGCGCATGAGTGCTGTACTACTGCACACAGTCAGAGGTGAAGATCCAGGAGCCCGCTAATTATTGCTGCTGCGTCTGGTCCGACCGAATTTTTTTAATAACTTTACGTGGAATGGTGAGTTTGAAAACATCTATATCTATCTGTAGATATCTTTCTGTCAAAAATGTATTAGCTAAAATACCTGCTCACAACAAGTTAGCTTAGTGCTATGGCTGCACGTGGTTTAGCTAACGTTACTTAATGTCTGTTCATATGGTAACAAAACCGATTTAAAAAGGGTTTTCATAAGGTTGCATATGAGTGATTTGTCACATTTATAATTTAAAAATGTTCAAAGTAGCATGTTATTAAGGGGATATTAGCAGAGTTTAGTTAACGTTGTTCAGAGGTTAGCTAACGTTTTGCAGTGGTTCGTTAACGTTGTACAGAGGTTATTTAACTTTTTGCAGTGGTTAGTTAACGTTGTACAGAGGTTAGTTAACGTTTTGCAGTGGTTAGTGTTAGAAATTAAATTCAATGTTGATATGGTGTAATTTGAATTGAATAAGTTTCTTGCTTGTGTAAAAACCTAAGTAGTTTAAGGCAACGGGTTTCCACGCGAATTTCTAGTAAAGTCAACTAAGCCGGGCTAAGAGTGTAGGGAGGCGCCCAGGTGGCATCCTAACTAGGTGAAAATTACTGTAGAAATCAAAAAAATTAAAATTGTACAGTGTATGTTTTGACTTAGTAATATGAAAATAGTGAAAATCTAAATCTGTTGTGTACTGTGTATTCAAGTGAATGACATTTTGAAAATGTCATAAACTGTGTTAAACTCAATAATATAGAGTTTGAATATTCTACAGTCTAGGTTGGACGACTATTGCATAAAGTTTCTTATCTTACATTTTGAAACCGCATGTGATCTTATCTGTGTGTCATGAAGTATGTGTCCATCTATAACACTCACATATATTTGTAATTCTGCCTAAAATGCACTATTGTTGTATTTATTACGACCAGCAGAGTGCGCTGTTGTAATTTTCAATTTCATCCACTAGAGGTAGCTAATATTAAAATACCTTTGAAATGGGAAAAGAAGTTACAATATATCAAACAATTGCACAAAACCGCCAAAACACATTTGCCAGCAGAAATACTTCAAAAATCAGATTGGACCTTTAGAAATACAATAATCCTTTCCTTCAATATCCAAACTTCAACAGTATAGAATCTATACTGTTGTGTGTGTGTGTGTGTGTGTGTGTGTGTGTGTGTGTGTGTGTGTGTGTGTGTGTGTGTGTGTGTGTGTGTATATATATCAGATAATAATATAATATGACATAGAGTCCAACAAACCACAAGGACAACGAAAACATAGCCTAATAATATGACTACATTTCTGACACACCATTCACCATGGATAGCCACCAGCCACCATGAGATGACAGAGCAGTGTATAGTCAAATTGGCACGGCGGCCCACATTAAAATTGGCACGGCGGCTCATACCTGTGTGTGTGTGTGTGAAATGTGTGTGTGTGTAGCTAAGGTGAAACCTGGGACTGGAAGAAGGAGAGAAGTGACGAGGAGAGATAGAGAAGAGGAGGATATTTTTGTCTGTGTGACCCAATGCGACAATTAATGTGACACTTAAATCATATTCAATCATAACTAATCATATACATTATAATAGCCATTGTTTAAAGACTTAAACAAATAAAGTAAGGTAACTCACCAATTAATGTGACACTTGAGCCTGTTTCTCTCTCTGTTATCATTTTTGTGAGTCTGGGGGGAGATTGTTGCAACAGCTGTGACCAGGTTATTCTCCAAGTTGAGTCTGTTCCTGTGTTTAGTCTTGATGTGGGTCATGGCGGAGAATGTCACCTCACACAGGTATGTGGACCCAAAAGGCAACAGTTCATTCAGGGCATGTTTCCCCAATTCAGGATACTCCTTCTCCACACCACACCAGAACTGTGTCAGTGGTGTGCTTGAGTACCTCATCTTCAGGCTCCTATCTGAGGACACATCTATGAGGTCTTCTTGCAGTCTGGCGGGAATGCTGCTGTTAATGCACGTCACAAATGGATTACGCACCCAGTCCAGTGTGGATGACTTGTTGTCAATATCAGGGAAGTAGGAGTTGAACTCATTCTTGAGCTTGGACAAATGTGTGTGTACTATTTTCACAATTGGAGCTCTGTCACATTCACCAGTAGCAATGTATGCGTTCAGCTGCAGGAAACAACTTGTATCCCCTTTTTCACATTTGCTCTGCCAGAGCTTGATCTTCTCCATGAATCCACACACTTTGTCATACAAGCTAAGAACATTTGTGTCTTTACCTTGAAGAGAGAGATTCAGCTGGTTGAGTTTGCTGAAAATATCAGAGAGGTATCCCAGCCGAGCTACCCAGTCAGCGTCGTCGAACATAGCCACAAGTGGGTGTGTGTGCTCCAACAGAAATGCCCTCACTTCATTGCGTAGCTCGAACAGCCGCTGTAACGTCTTCCCTCGGGATAACCAGCGGACGTCAGTGTGAAGCAGGAGCTGTTTATGTTCTGACCCACCGTCTTCACAAAGTGACTGAAACAGTCTATGATTCAAAGGCCTGGACTGTATGAAGTTGATCACTTTTACGGCATCATTCAAAACATCGTTTAACTCAGGACTCATTCTCTTGCTAGCTAATGCTTCTCGGTGAATCATGCAGTGCGTCCATGTAACGTCAGGGTTTACCTTTTTTATGTGGGCCATTAATCCATTTACTCTGCCGGTCATCGCCGCAGCGCCGTCTGTGCACACATGAGAGCAGGATTTCCAATCCAGCTTGTGTTGAGAGAAGAAATTGTCAATAACGTTAAAAACGTCCTGTCCGGTAGTTCTCCCCGTGAGTTTCTTGCAAAACAGAATGTGCTCGTTCATCTCCAAAGTGTCTTTGTAACGCACAAATGCAATCAGTTGTGCTTCCCCACTGACATCCGTTGATTCGTCCAACTGCAAAGCGAACGTACCAGACGCTTTACATTTTTCCACCACTTGGTCAATAATGTCAATTCCCATGTCGTCGATCCGATGGCACACAGTATTATTTGACAACGGCACTTTCTTGAGGACATCAGCTGCTTTCTTATCGAGCATAGTTTCTGCGAGAATTATAGCAGCAGGCAAGATTAGCTCTTCGGCTATGGTAAATGGCTTTTTCGATTTAGCAACGAGTAGCGACACGGCATAAGATGCCTCCAAGGCCTTGGTTGAGACCGATGTCGCTTTCTTTAGTTTTTCTTGGCTTCCCTTAAATTCAGCCAGCTTTTGGTGGAAAAACTCTGCAGGCTTACCCACACAGGTCGGGATGTCTAGTACTAAGGTGCCGATGTAAATGGGATGGTTTCATGCTATTATTAGAAAGCACGTCGCCACAGATGAAACACATTGGCTGCGGTGGCTCTGTAGTTGTGACCGTAAACCCGGAGAGCACATAATGTTCACCAAACTGACGATTCTTCACCTTCTCTGTTTTCATTTTCTTGAGAACGGGTTCTCCTGATTCAGCAGTATCACCTGTGCTGTTGTTTCTGGATGAACCAGCTCGACTCAGCCATTGATCCATAATGATTATGATCTCAATAAACACCAGCGCATTCACTTGATAGGATGTTGATATTTTGCTAGCTAGCAAGAAAACCAGCGCGCCACTACAATGATGATGATGATGTAACACCTGACAGTCCGGCGGGAAGCTGAACGCTGCGCCAATAATAATATATAGCCAGCAAATTATTACTTAATTTGAATGCCCCCAATTTTGGTTTCATTATTACAGATTATGCATTATTCATTATTTGAGTACAGTTTTCCTGTAAACATTTTAATAAAAAAAAATAAAAAATAAAATTAATTTTTTTATTTTTTTACTTTTCTAAATCTTTTCACGTACCCCCTGGGGACCACCCATGTACCACTAGGGGTACGCATACCCCCGGTTGGGAAACACTGTGGTAGAGGGCTGTCATTGATGCGTTTTGCACCCCGGGCCGTTCTTTTGATATTCCGCTGAAGTATACGCTGTAACGTAATAACTCTTCTTTTTTTCTTTTTTTTTGAGGAAAGGGGGGGTCAGAGGGCCTAGGTATAAAATTCACGGCTCACCACTGTGGTACAGTGTCCAACAACTGACTGACTAGATTAATCTTTGACAAGTCCATAATTATTCCAAGATTCCTGAATATTTTCCTTGAGATTCCTACCCAAGAACTATATTTTTACCCCGGTATTTATAATAATAATAATAATAATAATAATAATAATAATAACAATAATAATAATGCATTTTATTTATATAGCGCTTTTCACAACTCAAAGACGCTTTACAGTATGAGGGAGGGTAGACAAACAAGGACAGGCAAACAAGTAAATATAGTAAAATAAAATAAACAAAAAAAGGCAGTCAAGAGGAAGTTGATTGAGAGGGGGGGGGGGGCTTATGGGTAGACAGAGTTGAAAAGATGTGTTTTGAGGCGGGACTGAAAGACTGTGAGGGACTCAGAGTCACAAAGATCTTGGGGGAGGGAATTCTAGAGCCTAGGAGCTGCCACTGAGAAGGCTCTGTCCCCAAAGCTGCAGAGTGTGGATGTGGGAATGGATAGGAGTCCGGCTGCGGTGGATCTGAGGGGCCGTGGGGGTTGATAAGGAGTGAGATGGTTTGTGAGATAAGGGGGGGCCAGATGGTGGAGTGCTTTGTAGGTGAGGACCAGAATTTTGTAGTTGATGCGATGGGAAACAGGAAGCCAGTGGAGGTCTTTGAGGACTGGGGTGATGTGATGCCATGATTTGGTATGCGTAAGGAGACGTGCAGCTGCATTTTGAACCCGTTGGAGTCTGTTGAGGGATGTAGTGCTGATGCCGTAAAGAAGTGAGTTGCAGTAGTCAAGGCGGGAGGAAATGAAGGCATGGATTAGTCGTTCGACTGCGGGGCAGGTGAGAGAGGGTAGGATTTTTGCAATATTGCGGAGGTGGAAAAATGAGGTTTTGACTGTTTGGCGGATGTGAGGTTCGAGGGAGAGGGTGGGGTCAAATATTATGCCAAGGTTGCGTGCCTGATTGGAGGGGGAAACAATGGTGCCATCGATGGTGAGTGTTATGTTATTGACTTTGCTGAGGGTGGATTTGGAGCCGATTAGGAGGAGTTCTGTTTTGTTGCTGTTCAGTTTGAGGAGGTTATGTTGCATCCAAGTTGTAATAGCTGTCAGACAGGAATCAATGTGGGATCAATGTGGGTAAGGGGTGGGTTATGGAGGGATTTGGTGCTGAGGTAGATCTGAGTGTCATCAGCATAGCAGTGGAAGTCCAGGTTGAAGTGGCAGAGTATCTGACGGAGGGGGAGGAAGTAAATGATGAAGAGGAGGGGGCCAAGTACTGATCCTTGAGGAACGCCTTGGGTGACTGTGGCTGTGGCAGAGGAGTGGTTGGGGAGGGAGATGAAGTGGGATCGTTCAGTGAGGTAGGACTGGAGCCATCTGAGTGCAATACCTTCAATACCAATGTCCCTGAGTCGGATGAGCAGGATGTTGTGGCTCACGGTATCGAAGGCTGCACTCAGGTCGAGGAGGATGAGAATATTGAGGGAACCAGTGTCAGCAGAGGTGAAGAGGTCATTGAGGACTTTGACGAGTGCAGTTTCTGTACTGTGGTTAGGACGAAATCCAGACTGAAGGGGTTCGTAAAGCTGGTTGGTTTGGAGATGGCAGTGAATTTGTTTGGCTACAATGCGTTCAAGAGTTTTTGAGAGGAATGGTAGGTTGGAGATGGGGCGGTAATTACAGGGTTCCCGCGGGGTCTTAAAAAGTCTTAAATTTGATAATCTGAATTTAAGGCCTTAAAAAGGTCTTAAATATGACCAAAAAAATAAGAAAGGTCTTAAATATGATTTAGAATGTCTTAAAAATGATGGGATTTGAAAGGTACTTCTGTGTTGCGATCGCGTCTAAAATGTGTTTTGGGGGAAATGTCCGGGCTGCAATGTAACCAGTACGGTAATAGCCTTTCAGTTCCCCCCAACAATTTGTATTGAAATCAATCAACATGGAACCAGTAATCACTAACTTTGTTTCCCCCGGCCCCTTATCGGAGAACACCCAGCTAGTAACCTAGCAACCAAGCTTCAGCTAGCGGCAGTCAGAAACTCATGTCTCTTCAAATCTACTTACAAATAAATATGGGGAAGTGTAAGTTCAACCGTATTTGGTTGGAAAACATCGAATTCAGTGCTTGGTTGAAACCAGTGGAGGGGAACGTGTTTGAAGCCCGCTGCACCTTTTGCAAAATAAATTAGCGTTTGTTTTGCTAATGTAGCGTTAGCTAGTGCAGCGTTAGCTAGTGCAGCAGCTCCCGCAACAACACCGGGGGACTTCCGGGTGACGTTTGGGTCTACGATGTCAACCCTAAAAGCAGAGGTGCTGTAGACGCTAAATACTACGGTGGCCGGCAGGTGCAAACGCGGAACAACGGCCCAAAACGCATACATTAGCAGGAAACACGTGCAAATAATGAAATGAAAAACAAACAAACCCTGAAAACAAATACAACAGAAAAACGCTGCATTTACAGAAATGTTGCAAACTAAATACAACACACAACCCCGAAAACAAACACAACAAAAAAA
>CALSBZ010041804.1:0-11719 GCA_943591055.1 Gobionotothen gibberifrons
GTCGCAGACCGATGAAGCCATCAGAACCACATCATCTGCAAAAAGCATTGGTGCAATCCTTAGTCCACCGAACTGCAGACCCCCTCCCCCCCGACGACGCCTCGAAATCCGACCCATGTATATTACAAACAGGATTTGTGACAAAGCGCAGCCCTGGCGGAGGCCAACCCTCACCGGAAATGGGTCCGACTTACTGCCGAAAGTTCCGGAATTCTAACACTACAACAACAATTTGGCACTTTTTCTTTAGCAAACCATTTCAAGTATTTTTTTATTTCGCTATTCCTGTGTTGAATTCCAATTGCTCTTACGCACAAGTGATACACAGTAAATAACGGTCATTCTCTTCACTAAATTCATACAGCATCAGATATGTATCAAATTACTGTTATCAACACAAAACTGCACTTAACTGCCAAAAAGTCATTTGTTATTTGTTAATTGATTGAACCGCTGATCTTCTGTTGTAATTCTGACAAAGTAGTGTGTGGTGTCGTAAAACATTTGCATACCTCTGCCAAGGCCACTTCCATAAGTGAGCAATTATGCGTGTATCTTTTGCATTCAGATATGCTCGAAAATGTATGAAGATAATAATTTGAAAGTAATGTATTTGTCCCTTTTAAGTTAGTTTATTTTTTTTAGTTTAGTTTCAAACAACAGAGATATTACAATGTTCATTTCAAAGTTAAACAAGTATGTGTGTATCTGCACCCTGATATGGATCCGCTCCTAATTGGAATGGGATCTTCTTCTAGTTTTTCTTTAATCCTGCTCACAAACAGACAACAATTCAAACCTCTCCTGATTTCCGAGGATATTAGATATAGATTTTCAAATTTACAAAAATAATCTAATTTAGCATGCAGGGAAATTCTACACAATGGAGCCACAGGTGCTTCAAAAAAAAATCCCCGGCTGCTCATCTCGTCCTTTCGTCCGCTTATCCATCACGGCATCCACTCCATCTCATGCTCATCTGCTTATCTATCTTCTTTTCGTTCAGTCAACAGCCCTACCTGTTTTTTTCTGTTATTCTGCTAGTTTTGTCGTATTCGTTCATTCATAGAGATCCATCATCCCCGGCAGGCTCTGAGGAGCTCAGCTGGGGAGGAGCAGCAGACATTTTCTCCAATGAGCAATCGCCATGCCAACGGTAAGGTAATTTAGCCTGTCCTCGTGGATCCTGCAGCTAATGCTCCACCTGGACCAAATCTGTTGTGTGCGTGTATATTTGTGAATGATTAAATCTGGCAATGGGTTATTGTAATTTGACAAATATTAACATCTGCTCATAAACAGGCCAGGTCACAATGCCCCACTTTGTTATCTGATGGAGGTGTGTGTGCGGCCTAATATTAAGATTAGGAATTATGAGGAAGACAAAGGGTCCAGGGTAAATGTGATACCATGAGATATGAATTTGGTGCATCTATCGCCAACACGAACAGATGAGCTGCTGTGAAGATGCCGCGAGCCGCCCACCATGCTCCAGCTCTGAGCTTTGGGTTGTCTTCTTTAGTTTTTTATGCTTTATTCTTTCTTCCTGGAAGCAATTTCATTGTTCACCCATCTCCTATAACTACATACACAGAATCAGAAATCACCTTGAACATAATTTTGTGTTGCACGTGCTCGGCTTCGGTAAAAGGGAAGGAGGAAAACACATCAATTACTCTACGCCTTGCCTCCCGGTTTTTCAAAATGACTCACAGGACTTTTAATCAAATATTCTGCCTGATGTTTTAACAATATATTCATCATTCAGGAGGGGGTGGTGGAGAGGTTAGAGTTGCTATATTGTCATATGTGTATGTGATCAGTGTGCAAAACACACTTATTTGTTCTTGTCCAGTCCAACAATTGCTTCCCAAATATTTTCAACACTGTAGGTTGCTTTTTGAAATGTTTATTTCTTATTTTTTATTACATTTAGAAAAAATACCTTTCAAGCACAAATCCTCCCTGCTCCACTACCTGTGAGAAGTTATTGCAGGGTTGTTGTTGTTTGCTACTTTAAATGAAGAGTCAACAAAATAAGGAGGATATTGAAGTTACATTTGATACATGATAAGACTGTGCTTGATTGCATACTATCACTTTGATTCCTTATCAAAAAAGCAATTGTTTAAATATTTTTTTGTGATGGGGAACATCTAAAACAACTTATCCTGAAGTAAACATTAAGGTCTGCAACATAATTAATGGAAACAGTTTTAATAATAGCTGAGGTATTCCAGTATGGATCAGAGCACTGGACACACTGTCAGTGCTAAAATGTCCATTGATCGCAAATTGTCATCTTCTTTGTTTTATTCATTTCTGTGGATATACATTGATCATAATGTACTCAGAAATTGAATTTCTAAATGTACCTCAATAACCATATTATTTCCACAAGTTTTACATATGGCTTGTTAAACAGGTTAAACAACATACTATTGTGCTTTTAATAATACAAATAGTAACAAATTAACTGTAGTTGGCCTACATGTAACAATAGACAATAACACATGTTTGGAGATGATCACTTTTGGACATTTTATCTCTTGTGGCCTCTGCCTTAAAATAGAGCTTGCTAATGATGGCTGTGTTGGTGTGCCTGCAGGCAGCCCGTGGAGCGAGTTCAAGCAGTCGCTAAGTGTACAAGTCATGTGTGTGTTCATCAACATGTGTCTGCCTGTGTAGGTGTACGAATGGTACACTTATTTTTGATCCTGTCATCCCTTTTCCAAAACCACCCACCGGCCTCCCCATAGGGTGGGTTAAACATATAGTGAGCGCACAAAAGCGCTGAAGACTTTCTCCAAAGGATCAAGCAGTTTACTCTCTTCAAATCCCAAATCCCTCCATCCTTGTGTGTGTGATGTGTACTATCTAAAAAGCAGCTAACAGCCAACCACCAATCCACCCCACTGTTTACACAGTATTGTAAGAAACATCAGCCGAACAAGGACTGAACTAAGTTTGAAGCCCAACCGAGATCCAGTTAGGAAATGCTTCTTCACTCTATCCGTCTGTTTTCTGTCTCCAGCTCAGATTCAACCTGAAATGTTGACCCCCGTGGTTCTTTAGTTCACAGCGAAACAAAGTTGCAGAATAGTGATAAACTTGTTAGAATAAGACAACCCCAATGTAAACCAAACAAACCCTTAAAGTCTAAACCCCCTCCTTTTTCATTCACTCTCAAATATTGTTCATTCTTTGTTCATTTGACTGCCGAAAGGATTCCAAAACTGTTTGTTAACGCAGCATCAGCAGGATTTTTTGCTGTTATTGACACACTGAAACCAGGACACACTTCCCGCCGGGAAATATAGATCTTTTGTTGTTGCAGGAATCGTTAATCTTGCTACACAAATACAACTGTGAACATTCATGCTCAGGACTTGGACCCAAAACTCTGAACACGGAAAGGAGGATGGTTATAGGGAGGCTCCCCTCTGTGTTCAGCTTGCTTACAACCCTTAATGGGAAGTCAGAAGTGGAAACGAAACCAGAGGAGCCAGGCAGCAAATCAAAGACAGGGATCGTCAAAGCAACAACAGCCGGTAAAGCAGGAACATAAAGAAGACTACTGAAGCAACACAAACAAAGTGGTGAACTCTTCACCAAGGACTGATTGGAAGGAAGGTGACAAATGTCAGGTGGTCAGTAGAAGCCAAAAACAACGAATGAATAGGTTATACGTACGGGAACAGGCAATGTTAAGTAAACATAAAACACTGAGGCTATTTGTGGCAGAGAAGAAGGCAGGGGATGTGTTCAAAGAAACAGGAGTACCCCCTTTAGGGATGAATCGCAGCATCCCTGCTGGGTGATAAACTTGGAAGTGAAAATATAAGTAAATTGTCAGATCCAAATGCCTGTGTCCACATAATGCACTTTGCTGAGTGCCAATGTTTTCTTGAATTGTTTTTAATGAGTGTGCATTGCGTCGCATGGGGTCGCCTCAATAAAAATCGCGTCACCCTTTTTCCTGACACCGCCGCCATTTTTGTGTGCCCGTTCCAAGTGCTTCAAGGAGGAGCAGCTTGTCCTTGGCACTGTCTTGTAGACGGAAACTATCATAATAAAGACCAAACACCGAAGTTAGTTTGAGCCGATCGGCCGGGGGGGGGGAATGGATGTTGCTGTTAAGTCAACGGTTTTCAGATTAAACCAAATAACTATACATTCTGGATACCTCAAGAAAAAGAGTGGAGACAGGACCATCTAAAATCGACATGATTTTATTGCAACCAAAGACGGAATCCATTAGTTTTTCAGTTTTAAGTCAACATAGATATTACATAACGTACATTATATTCTGTTTTTGACCCCTTAGACCAGTGGTTCTCAACCTTTTTCCAACAAGTACCACCTGAGAAAATAGTTGGCTCTCCAAGTACCACCATATGTTAAAATTCACCATATGTTAAAATACAGTCTATGCACAGTTCATGCAGGACTCGGAGGCAAATGTATTCATTATAACATTATTTATTGTCAGCCACAGCTACATGTACAACGGGCAGTCTCTCTCTCTCACTCATCACTCACTCACACACACACATACCACAAGTGAGAATATAAAGAACAAAATAATAACTTATTCTCACAACAAATGACAACTGTACATACATGTCATTTCCTATACCAAAGTATAGTCATTGCGTGTGCCGTCATTGGGGCGTGTTTCTCGTCTCCTGCTCAGTCGCCAGCAGCAGCCGCTGCCAGTGTTGCCAACTTGGCGACTTTGTCGTTAAATTCGGCGGCTTTCCAAACCCTCCTGCTACTTATTTTTGTCAAAAGCGACTAACGACTAATCTAACGACTTGTAATGGTGTTATTAGGGACTTTTCTGGTGTTTGGAGACTCACGTATTATTCTGCAGTTAACGAGCTGCCGTGAGCCCCTCAGCCCTCCCATAGTACTCACATGCGCGCAGACTCACAGTTGCCTCCCGCAGCACTCAGCTGCAGTCAGAGCAGAGAGGAGACAGCCACACTCTCCCGAGCCGAGTTATACATTTATTTTATGTTATACATTTGTTTTACATTCATTATCATGATCTTAGGTGTTGTTTTCTTACATCTGATTGAGCAATGTAAGTCTTCACTGAGTTCATGTGCGCGTTCACGTGTGTTGGAGGAGGGGCGGATTATTTTCGGTTGTGTTCTTTGGAATTTTTGTGCACTCTCAAACTTACCTACTGCTCCTTTAACATCCCAACATTGTATGAGTTACCGAGTTGCATGACGGGATTTCAAGATGGCGCCTGTGTCGGCATGCCGCTCCCTGAGCTCTCTGCCTTTAGCTATCCTGTTTTTGCTTTATGTTTGTCAGAATGTCCCTGCTCTGCTTGTCTATGATCGCCAAGCTCTCCTCCACCTAAGACCCTCACTGGAGTTTATACTGCTGCCCAAACCTATACCTGGCAACCGTAAATCGACTCCCCCCCCTCTACTGTCAGATATTCCCACCTACCTGCGCCGGCTGCCCTGCATCCTGCCTCACCGAAAGCGCTTCAGACGACGGGGAAAGCGTGGTGGCGTGTTTGTCCATCAAATAGCACACCTGACGGCTGCTCCGCGCGGCATTCAACAAGCACATCTTCGTCAGCTGAGACGCTCTACACCTTCAGCCACCCCGGAGAGAAAACTCTGCATGGCTTTGCTAAACGCTAGGTCAATAGCTAACAAGACGTTCCTGTTAAACGACTTCTTCACCTCTCATGATCTGGATTTAATGTTCCTGACGGAGACCTGGGCCCACACCGGCGAGTATGTACAGTTTTCTGAACTTCTTCCTCCCGACTGTACTTTCTTTAGCTCCCCCCGTACCACCGGCCATGGCGGGGGTATAGCTTCAGTGTTTAAAGCTAATCTCCAATGCCGCTTGATTCACCCAGTAACCAGCTATTCTAGCTTCGAGTTACAGCTTTTTGAATTGAACCCAGCCTCGCCTATACTGTGCGCAGCCGTGTATCGTCCGCCAAAGTATAATAATGATTTTATAACTGACTTTGCTGACTTTCTGTCCGGGATCATGGTGAAATATGATCGTGTTTTGATCTGCGGAGACTTTAATGTCCATGTGTGCTGTGAGTCTAAACCTCTGGTCAGGGATTTTTTAAACCTCCTCGACTCTTTCGGTCTTATTCAGTCCGCGGCTGGTCCAACACATGATAAAGGACACACCTTAGATTTAGTATTATCGTTTGGATTGTCTATCTCCGTGGATGAAATCTGTGTAGGAACGCGTATCTCAGACCATTTACCGGTTCTGTTTACAACCTTGATCCCTTCTGCAGGAGTCGAATTACGTGCTCCTGCGCGTCGTCTGCGTTCAATTAACCCCTTGACTGCCTCACAGTTTTCAGATGCCTTTAATACTTATCCGATTTGTAAATTAGAGGTGAACTGTGCTCTTAGTGCGGATGAGCTTATCTCTTTGTTTGATTCGACATGCACACTAATACTGGATTCCGTTGCTCCTTTTACGCTTAGACGCAACAAAGTTCTCTCAGAGCCGTGGCTCAATCATTGTACTCGTGCTTTTAGACGCGCCTGTAGGCGTGCAGAGAGAAAATGGAAAAAGGATAAACTTCATGTCTCCTTAGAAATTCTTCGTGCCTGCCTTTCCGATTATCAGACGGCAGTCAAAGCAGCCAAAACAGAGTATAATTCTCTGTTAATCTCCAAAAACAGCCATAAACCTCAAGTTCTTTTTAATGTCCTCAACTCGATCATTAATCCTTGTGATGCTTCTCCAATTGTGCCATCAACTACTCTCTGCGAGTCATTTCTTGAATTTTTTATGGAAAAGGTATCTGCCCTGAGGCTGGCCCATACTGGTGTTGCCCCAGATCCTGCTCCCTTTCTGTGCCCTGCTGTTCTCGATCATTTTGAGCCTGTGTCTCTCTCTTTTCTCTCGGATGTGGTCAATCATCTGCGGCCGACGAACTGCAGCACAGACAGCGTTCCCTCTCGCTTTCTCAGAGATGTCTTTGAATCAGTTGGAGCAAGTGTTTTATTGCTTGTAAACACTTCTCTTAGCTCAGGATGTGTCCCAGCTGCCTTCAAACATGCCGTGGTTAAGCCACTACTTAAAAAGAAAAATCTTGATCCCTCCATAATGGCAAATTTCAGGCCCATCTCCCAGCTACCCTTTTTATCTAAAGCCCTGGAGCGAGTAGTCTACGCCCAGCTGCAGTCGTTTTTAATCACGCACGGCATCCACAAAAAGTTTCAGTCTGGCTTTAAACCTATGCACAGCACTGAAACAGCCCTTTTAAGAGTTTTTAATGATCTGCTCCTCACCGCCGATTCAGGCAGCACAGCTGTTTTGGTGATGTTAGACCTGACAGCTGCCTTTGACACAGTGGACCATAGTATCCTGTTGTCACGGCTTGAACAGTCCGTAGGCATTACAGGCTCTGCCCTTGCATGGTTCAGGTCTTATTTGACGGACCGTAGCTTCTCAGTGCAGTTAGGTGCCTTCTCCTCTGCCACAGCCCCTCTTACTTGTGGGGTTCCCCAAGGCTCGATTCTGTGCCCCATCCTTTTTCTATTGTACATACTGCCCCTAGGTTCAATTCTCACAAAACACAATATCCCCTTCCATTGTTACGCTGATGATGTACAGATTTACCTGCCTCTCAATCAAAATGCCAACTCACTACAGCAATTGAAGGACGGCCTAACAGAGATTAAATCCTGGCTGAGCCAAAACTTCCTCACCCTTAATGAGAGCAAGACCGAGGTTATCTTTTTTGGACCCCAACCAACAGTCTCCCCGGTTGACATTCTGGGCTCCCCCAATACAAATATCCTCCCCTCTGTCATGAACCTTGGAGTGACCTTCAATAGCGCCTTTAAATTTGATAAACAGGTCAGCACTGTAGTCAAGACCTGCTTTTACAAAATACGACTATTGGCTAAGACCAAGTCGTTTTTATCTATTAAAGACCTAGAAAGGGTTATTAACGCCTTTGTTGACTCGAGACTGGATTACTGCAATGCTCTGTATGTGGGTATGGACCAGGCCTCAATTAGACGCCTCCAGCTAGTTCAGAATGCAGCTGCACGTCTTCTCACTGGCCATAAAAAGCGTGACCATATTACCCCCATTCTGGCTTCATTGCACTGGCTTCCAGTTCGGTTCAGAATAGATTTTAAACTCCTTTTATTCGTTTTCAAAGCCCTAAACGGGCTGGCTCCTGCCTATATAGCCGAACTTCTCCATCGCTACACCCCAGGCAGAGCCTTAAGGTCGGCTGATCAGCTGTTGTTGATAGTGCCTAAGACTAGGCTTAAAACCTGAGGGCATCGAGCTTTTGCAGCGGCTGGCCCTAGGCTCTGGAATACTTTGCCCCTCCATGTGAGGTCTGCCCAGACCCTGGGGTTTTTTAAATCAACACTTAAAACTCATTTCTTCTCTCTGGCTTTTGTTTAATATTATTCGAACATAGGAATAGTAGATATGATTACTTAAAATATAGTACCTTATATTTCACCATGTAAATTACTTCTTTATCCATTTTTGGATCTCTGCAGGGTTTATTTTGAACCCAAATCCCCCCCTTGGGGCTTGTCCCTCCCCGTCTCCCTCTGCCGATCTAAGGTCTGGCAGAGGGGGATGGGGTACAGAGTCGCTTATACAGGCGGGGGAGTGCATTCTGACAAAGAGATAGGTTGTTGTGCTCCCTATCTCTGTTTCTTATCCTACATTTTCACCCTGAACTAGAGGGAAAGCGTTCTTGGACGCCTTTTCAGCTCTGTTTCCTACTATATTCTTCCTACCCCGTTTAATTTGAACTATTCTAGGAGAGTGTGTTTACGTTGACTCGTTGGGCCTTTCCTCCTGTCCTTTTTTGTTCCCCAGTACTTTTCTTTAAATCTCAATCCAGGAGAGTGCATTTAGGCCTCTACTACTGCCTATTCATTGTTGTCCCTCTTCACCAGTATCCCCTGTCTTCTTTTTCATAATTCTTTCCACCCTATTCCAAGGGGAAGCATTGTGGTGCCTTTTCATTACAGTTTCTGGCTTTGTATTTCTTCACCTCTGACTCGTTTTAACATTTACGGGTATTGCATGTACGTAGCTACGTTGTGCCTCCCTTCCTCTGTTTCTGGCTTTTCTTTTCATACCCTTGTTTCTCATATAAGAGAAGAAAAACTTTTCTAAATTCACTTGTACACTTGAGGGGTCAGACTTGATAGATTGCGTGGGGAGGTTCAGGAGATCTTTCTTGAGGGTTATCAAGAATAACTTTTATCCAATGACCTTTTCCCACTCTATCTCTGTCTGTGTATTCTCTTGTTTCAGATTAACCCAGCCAAATCTCTTTTTCTTGTTTTTTCTTATCTATATCTACGCCGGGTTCCGGAGTCGAGGCTGATCGTCTTGCAGTAGTCCTGTGCCCTTGATCCTCTATCCTGAGCTCTGGATTAAGTCGTGGACTTTCGGGTTGTGGCTGAACCTATTCGCTGCAGTCCTGCCTGGGTCGTGTCGTGCTGCTTCCCTGATGGCTTCCACAGGATTGTAGCTGACATCTTCGTGGATTCATCTTCTTATTATAGACACACGCATTTCCTAAACATTCGGTCTATAGGCTGTAAAATGTATTATCTCTTCGATTTACACACCGCATTTCTTGCACGTCTGTCCGTCCTGGGAGAGGGATCCCTCCTCTGTTGCCGGCGGGGACCTCGGGGCTTTTTCACGACACTGTGTCTCAAGGAACCTTAATATTTAATAAACCATGAATATTTTATATCCATATAACGGGGACATTTTTTTTTTTTTTCCCAAAAAAAAACCACAATGCTAACACTGACCCTTTGAATTAGCCCAGAGCGAAACATCCTAACCTATTACCGCACCGAAAATCACTCCAAGCTCCCTTATTACTTATCCTAGCTCTGCACATCCAGCACATCGTTTATGATCGTAAAGACACAGAATCTAACGGTGCCACCCTCAACACTGAAAGATACAAACTCGCAACAGGGGAAGCAAACACAGACATCACAACACGTACCTTACGGAGCTTTTACGGGAGATCGTCTCACCTTAGCTGTCAATCTGATCAATAGCCGTGTTCAATGGCATTCAAACGAGAAAAAACGATGCTGCATCGGTTAAGAAAGTATGTGCAAAATCATTTTTTTCATTTATAGTCCATAATTCCATATTTATGTCAAAATCTGAGACCAAAAGTTAGCTGCTAATGGTAGCCACCTGCTGCTGCTGTTCCCCATGTATTGACTGACGCGGCAGTCTAACAAACAGACATGACCAAATAAGGACTATGTGGGACTTCCTCTCGATTCTATTGGCTCTGACGGTCAGAAAGAAATGTCACATGTCAAAATCGAGCAAGGGGGGCCAGAGATAGGTAAAATCCACCCAAATGACCCCAAAAGAGGTTTTTCTTTTTTTCTAAATGTCTCTAAAAAGGTCAAATATCACTTGTTTTGCATCAATCTTGATACAGGGTACTTATTATATGTTGTACTTTGGATTCCTAAAGCTTTTAGTCTACTAACCCATCATCCAAGGTTAATTTTCACTATAAGTACAAAATATCTTTTGGACGGACACTATAATTGACAGTTTTTTACCATGTTCAATCTGAATTTTCTTTAAAATAAAAAAACATCTATATTGATTCTGACTTTTCTACATCCAACTCACAGGTTTATCATTACTTTGAGAAAAAAGATTATTAATTTAACCCTTTTAGAAGGGAAGATATGGTCATTTGTTCTGGGAATGTCATTTTCAAGCCTGAAACATGAAAAACAGGCTTGGGGTCTAACAGGTTAAACTATTTCCTCTATCCTGTAATTTGACTTGATAGCTTTAAACTCTGCACACGGAGCTCTGATTGGTCAACAGGCGGTGCTTTCACTGAGTTGATCTCTTAACCTGTAACCTAACCTGCTCCGGACCAGGGGCCTATACTACGAATCAAGATTTTCGTTTAGCAAGCTAACTTCAGGGATTTCCGGTACTACGAAGCTGGTTCACTTTTTAGCGGGCTAGATCTCCATGGTGACTTATCCTGGAACCTAGTCTGTGCTCCAGAGCAGGATAGGTTCCAGGATAAGAGATCAACTTTGCTGAGTTCTTCTTCTTCTTTGCTTTAATGGCGAATCGCTTCCAATTGCAGCATATATCGCCACCTACTGTTGATTTATTGTCCATGTTAAGTCCTTGTCCTCAGACCGTTTCAATAAGGATACATCTATTACAGGTTGAGGTATCAACCATGGTGGAACAGCTGATAACAACAGTGTGCAGAGTTTAAAGCGATCAAGTCATATTACAGGATAAAGGAAATACAGTTTAAACTGCCGTTGCAGTTCAAATCACTGACTGTGTGAATGTGAAAATGAATAGAATATCACCTCCCATCTTCAGAGCAATCTGACTATTATAACATTAGCGTTAAGAAAGCTTACTTAAATATCTGCCACAACATAAGTAACCGGATCAAAGTAACATTACGTAGCCTACAGTCCGCGGCACTGTGAGTGCAGACGTCAATGTGTCATTATCATATCACACATCATAATGTATCATATATTTCCTTATCTGAGTCAGCTTTTTGAGCCGTATCTGGCCGTGCAACGCTTACAGTGTCACATACTGTATGCAGAAGTATTATTTTAAGCAACACATTAAGTTGACGAAACACTCAAGTCAATTGTAATTAAAGTCAGATCCA
>CALSBZ010041805.1:0-15516 GCA_943591055.1 Gobionotothen gibberifrons
TTTTTTTTTTAGCCATTTTCTCTGTCTCTCTCTCTCCTCACAGACGTAAACTGATGGGAGACACGTAGTTTATGTTTTTTTTACTTGGTGGGTAGGTCCTTAGTGATTTCTCGATGTCCATTGGTCATTTCAGACCATGATGGCTGCCGGCCGAGATTTCCTTGACGGACACACGAATCCACCAATCCCACACAGTGTAAAGTCAAGCTGCTTTGAGCGGCAATATTGGCTGCTGTGCCCTGGGTACAGTCTCACAGGAGATACTCTTGGAAAGCTACTCTTCCAGCGATTCCGCAGATATCTGAATCATATTTCTACTCCTTACAATCGAAAATCTGGAATTAAATACGTAAATAAATGTGCACTTGGACGCGCCGGCGCGTCCACCGACTCCAGAGGGTTAACAACGTTAAATGGGCATCAATACCCTTACGTTTATAGGCAAAAACTACCAACGTAACAAGAGACACCTACTCGAAGACTGAACAAGGCACCTCCATGAAGTAATGACTACACAAATGAATGTTTAAAATACAACACACACAAATTAATAGCATGCAGGGTTAAAAGTACAAAAGAAGAGAAAAATGCTTACCTCCTATCTGGCTCAGAACAACGCCACGTGATTTTAGAGTGATTATTTTATAAATGTAGGTAGTTTAACATTAAATGCACAGCTATTTTCAGGATCCGCCGGCCGCCGTCAAACACACAAATCTAACATGGCCTAGTTTAACTAGTGAAGAACTTTGTCATAACAGGCATCTTCTTACCGATTAATTTGAGCTCTTGTGTGTCGAATGGCTGCCAGAGTCTCCAGGAACAGCCGGCTGGTTGTCTCTCCTCGGTCCGCGAGATCTCGTCTCTGGTCACCAACTGTTGGTTACGTCCGTTATTCTCGCGTCCAGGAGAGAAAGTTTTAAAATAAAGAGATCAATGAGTCTCGACTAAAAGTTTCAAATGGTGTTACTTTAATTAAAATGGTGCGGTAGTGAATCAGACAGAAAGCAGTCAGTGGAGGAAAGCTGCAGCTTCCTTCACGCAGTGTTCAGCCGAAGAGAAAGAGACCCCACATAATTCTGTCACCTGCATATATATATCATATGGCTCCTCCTCTTCAATGGCGGCTGTGAAGTAATCTTCTGCCCGTCTTGCACTACTGTCCGATATCGTACAAAACAGAGGATTTTGACATTGTACATTCAATACATAACTAAACACGCCTCTTCTCCACTTATTCTCTTTCATGACTTTTCATTTAGGTCATTTTACCGGCGAGAAACGTTACGTTTGGTCAAACCCTGAGGTCAAGTTAATGTTGGTATTTCGGAGATAACTTCCGGAATAGTTTTTCAAAATAAACTTTGAATCACAGACAAACCGGAAGTATTTTCACAATAAAAGCTTGACATCAGACATTGTGCGTGAAAACTTCAGTTTTTTCAGTATAAATCAGCATTTAAACTGATGGCAATGTTTAAACTAAATTATGCCATAAAACATTGATTTTAATTACTAACAGTTTTTAGTTGATGAGTACTGCAGATTGTAAACTTCGAGACCGGAAATACTGTTTTCGCCCCAAGCTGTTGCCTGGCAACGCAATTCCAACATGCATTGCGGCTAAAACATCCAATCACCAAGCTTCAACCTGATCTTGGGTAATCAGTTTAGTGGGTGTGTATCGCCTACGTATGTTTCCGGTGACTTTATTTTGAAATTCAGTTCCTGACGGATGTCAAAAAAGCCAAATATTATAGAATTAAACAAATAATTAAAAACTATTATAATTGTGTGTTATTTTTGAGTAAATAACAGTATGTTATTTAAAAAAGAATAACAAATTAGAAGGAAAAAAAAGATTTAAAAAATACAGATTTCAGTATTCTGAGCCCCATTTATTTTCCTCACAGACGGCAAAAAAAGTCCGACATTATACAATTTAAAATAAAAATAATATTGAGTAAGAAAATGTTTTTATGAACCTCACAGCTTCCGGACTTCCAGACCGGACAAAAAGACGTGGTGCAGGCACGAAACATACTACCAATAGTAATACATTGCTTTAAAATCGTTCTCTGTGACATGAAAAAAAGGGGGAAATCGTGTTGGTGAACACGAATCAATAGATTACATGTCGTGACTATAACACGAAATGCTGTGAGACTGGGTTGAACTGTTAGCTCAGGTTAATCTCGCCCCCCTCCGACGTAAACGTGACGTATGCGGTTCTTGCTTCTAGACCGACAATTTTTTCGAGCTTGGTAAGAACCGGTTTTCAGGGAAAAGAGCCGGCTCCGCTGCGGCGTGAACAGGAAAAAACGGGGCTTATCAGGCTCAAGCTCCTAACCGGCCCTGGAACCGCGTTGGTGTGAAAGGGGCAACATGCAGGGCCCCACAGTCATCCGGTTCGACCTGACCAAGGCTGTGTGACTGACCCGAGCTTGCGCCTCGTCGTTCTGATAGCTTTGCCCCTTTGCACTAACCCCCCTTCCTTCCCCCACATCTACAGGTGAAAATTACTTTAGCGACACATTCATCGCAAGAAGCATGGGCGTAGGAAGCATCCTGAATGTGGGGGGGACATTTTTAACGGGGGGTGTGGGGGTCCCCCCCCCAAAAACAAAAAAATAGATTTCCTGTATTCTGGTGCATTTTAACCATGGGAGCCTGGCTGCAGACCTCCAGTGTCAGGACAGTTCCGGTGCAGACCTCCAGTCTCAGGACACCTCCACTGTCAGTACAGGAAGTGACGATGATTCTGACGTCAGTACAGGAAGTGACGATTCTGACGAACAAGTTTTTTTCCCCGCCCGGACTCGTAAGTTTTCAAATCACAATGGAGACTCATCACGGAGGTGATGAGTCCGCCCACCGTGCACTTTGGGTCGGCCTTGGTCAAGCCCTTTTGACCCCCCCCCAGCCTGGTTCTCGTAAAAGTTTTTCGCTCAAATGACACCATGGAGGAATGTAACGGGAGTTGACAGGGGACTCTGCCCGCCTCACGAGTGCCTATTTTCACTTTTCCCCCTATTTTCACTTCACTCCTACATACTATATTTCTCCCTTTACTGCACTATTGGATTAAGAATCTGCATATTAAACAATTTGCTAGAAGTGATATCCATTTTAGATTCCATTGTGTATTATCTGTACTGACGTCAGAATCGTCACTTCCTGTACTGACAGTGGAGGTGTCCTGAGACTGGAGGTCTGCACCGGAACTGTCCTGACACTGGAGGTCTGCAGCCAGACCCCTCTCATTTTAACCCTCTGAGACCCACATAGGACATTTGTGTTTTCTTTACAGTAGAATCAAGTTTTACACATCCCAGAAATCAGCACAACCTCAGCTAATGATATATGTCACTCATTAGAGACCTATATACACTATAATAGGTGATATTTGCCCATAAAACAAAAAAAAACGGTGTTTGAATTCTTTACTTATTTTATTAAAAGGAACTGCTGACTATAATATTGAAAGAAACATTTAACACAGAAAATTGCACACATTTGTTGTCATTGTATCAGAACTGATTTGAAGATCCTAACATTCTGTTCATTAGTTATGCCCATTCTTGTGGGCAGTGTCCATGGGCGTTTTTTTTTAAATCAGCTGTGGTAAACTTTCTTTCCATACCTAAAAGCGCTCTAACTAACAATTTAATAAATTATTATGAAACAGAATAAATAGAACAAAATATATATTATACCTCAGTTTAGTTATAAGACCCACAGTATGTATTCTAACTTTTATTTTGTTTTCGCGGGTGGAATTATACCGTATTATATCTCGTTTCTATGGTTTCAGTACACAAAACATTGTAAACAGCGGAGCTGAGTCAGCTGACAGGCAACCCTCTGAATCAGACTCCGATTGGCTGTGACTGCATCCACTCAGAGTGTCCTATTCAGAAACGTGTCTCTTACACTGTTGACGTCACAAACAAAGATGGTGGATGAGAATAGATCTATAAATGGATAAGCAATGCGCCAGAATCAAGGGGAGACCATCCACGTCTTTTACAACTTTACGCATTTGTTTCACCGAAATAAGTAAACGCCTCTCAATGAAAAACTCAATAGAGTTGTTTAGTGCCGTTTCTGTAGTTTAAGAGGAAAAACACGGCATGTCTCTGGCTCAAACAGCTGAGAAGTTATGACGCTTTGAACACGACGTGATATTTGGGATCGTATACGGCCCCGTGTGTCTCAGAGGGTTAACAGGTGGTTTGATACTTTTATGTGGCTATACTTGTCACGATCTGTCTGTGTTGTATTTTGGCTTGTCTAGATCTGTCTTTGGTTTTCTGTCTGCGTTGTGTCTTGTCTAGATCTGTCTTTGGTTTTCTGTCTGCGTTGTGTTTTGTCTTGTTTAGATCTGTCTGTGGTTCCCTGTCGTTAGTTTCCCTGGTGTGTCTAATTTACCCGATTGTGTTCACCTGGTGTCCCTGTGTTTTCTCCTCCCTCCTCACCTGTGTCTTGTTTGTGTGATTAGTCTTGTGTGTATTTAAGTTCTGTTTTTTCTGTCTGTCTTTGTCGGTTCGTCTTGTGTAATGACTTGGTTTGCGTTTGAGTGTTCTGTTCAGTCGTTGTTAATACTATATTATTACATTTGTGAGCATTTATTAATATTGAGACTGATCTGACTCCATACAGGTGTTAAGTTCACCTAGGAATGGTATCATTGACTTAAATGTTCAAATACATGTTGCTCTTCTGTCTTCCTGGTCATATGATGCCCCTTGACTGAAATGTTTCCGGTTCAATATCCCCACTGATTTCCTTAAAATTCTGGGATGAGAGTCTCAGTGATTTTTTAAATCAAAATGTACTCTAAACTGTCATATCCCTTTCATCACTCACCTCAGCAATGGACCTCTTTCCACTGTCCCTGTATTCTGCCTCTGACTCACTCTCAAGCGCCTAGATGTCAAGAGAGGTGGTGAAGTGATCATTATTTATTGAGCAGTATACTCTTTCACATTGAATCATAGCAAGTCATACTGAATGTAAATACAACTGACTCTAAAGTAAGTCCCAGTCTGTGACATTAGACATTTTGAAGACTCAAAGTCCCAAGCAGTAGGTAGAATATTAGCTAGTCTATGTAATGTGCACAGAAAATAAATAGTTAACTGAATACTGGGATGGAAATTGCCTATAAGCACTCAGTAAAACATAAACACACACAAAAAGCTTCTGAATGATAGTATAATTAAAACATAATGCACATTATCATTTTGAGAGAGAGTACCTAAGTTAAAGAACTCAATAATCTCTTATCGAACTGAGGCTCCAGTAAAACACACTGCCTGTGTCTATACATAGACATCAGTAAGCCGTTTACGAGTATTATCCCGGTTATGATCATATTGGGGATATGGTGTTTACATGAGCACAGAGAGATCGGGTTATTCATGTTCCCTGTTTACATGATAAATACTAGTAACCTGGCATTGCGATGCCTTTTCTCATCTAAACTATTCAGTATTTGTATCTCTCTATCATCACATAAAGACGAAACTCCTCTCCAGAAGTGAGACGCTTTTGCCGCCGCCATCACTGCTAACTGATTAAATGCTACCAGCTGAAGACTTACTTTCCTCTTCTTTGAAAAACATGTTCTTATGTCCATGTTGTCTGGGGGAGAAAACATATCAAACCAAGAGATCGTCAGCTTTGATTTTCACTGTATTAACCATTTCCTGAACATTTGGTGTGTGTGCCTTACCTCCGCAACCGGCATCGCTTCATACAACAGATCTGAGCTGTCCAACTATGGCAACACTCCTTGAACATGCGCGCGCTATGTGAGAATCTGCCTTGGTACAAAGTAGCAGTGAAAACATGGCACGGAGTTTCATTGATTTGGGCATTCTCTCAATAAGCAAGTGGAATGGATTTGATAATGAAGCACTGACACAGCGCTCTACAAAGAGTGGCGAGTGGATAGACAGATTCACGGACTTTCCACATGGTAAAAGTGGGGGGGGTCTAAACTAATCGTTTGAAAAAGTGTGGGGGACTTGTCCCACCCTCATATAATGGCTGCGACGCCCATGGCAAGAAGTGTAGCAAAAGTCAAAAATATGTTTTCGATTTATACTGCCACAGAGCAGATTCGTGAAGTTGTAATGACTGATTTGAGAGGTTGTAATAACCAAGTTGCAGAAAATATATTTAAAACATTTATTTTTTTCTGCAAGTGAACATTTCATCACTAAGTAAACATTTTTTTCTGTGACTTCAAATTTGGTTCGTAGATATTTTTACACAAGTGTAAATGTATGCACACAAGCTCAGATTTGTTGTTGTACTCTACAAGTGCTCACATCAGGTTTTACAAGCTCTTGCATTTTGCACAATATCTACCTTCATATAACCCGTCGACACTCGCGACACAGACCCGGGAGCAGCCCTGGATCTACAGTAGAAAGTGTCCTCATCGGGATGTAAAGTAAGCTTTTCAAAATACAATTGTATAAATATATTTATTGTATTGCTTTACTAAAGAAATAAGCAAAATGTTCAAATGGAAAGGAGAAAAGAGGCAGCCTGTTATGAAAGCAGTGACATGGTGGGCATATGCAATGTGTCACATGCCGTTTTTCTTGTTTTTATGCCTTTGCCCTTCAGCACTCTGTCGGTCTCTGTAGGCTTTCAAAAGTGTGAGGTTTGAGTTGTCCCTGTGATGGACTAGTGACCTGTTCACACCGTCTCAATGCCTTCCACACAGTGCATGCTGGAAAAAAGGGATGAAGTGTATAGAGAAAATGAATTATTTTGAAAAAACTGTCACACAAGAGTGGTCTTTGTACCACTGCATTCAATACTATAAGCCCAAGGCTAAACCTAAAGGTTCTGACAACTACAGTGGAGACAACTGAATTACATTTTAACACTGGCATCTCTAACGCTTATTTGGCTTAATCCTAGCAGGTAGAGTATTTTTGGATTATGGATAATGGGCATTACTAATTAATAAAACCATTTGAATTGAGTACGGCACCAAATAATTGACCTATTCTCATTCTTGTTCCTTTCGATAGATCTAACACAATCTGAACAATATTTATTTGTCGTCTGACAGTAGATGTTGGTGCCAAATGAGCTATCACCCAGCACAAGTTTTTGAATAGGATTTCGCTGTTTTTTTTATGACCCCAAGGAATATTTCATGCTGTCAAGGTCAACCAATGGCACATGGGGTTTGTTTTGTGGCCATCTTTAGTCAATATCGAAGTAGCAGACAGATAAGCTATATTTTAGTGGGTTCATAGTTTTGACACAAGAAGTAAATGGTCAATGATTTAGTAAAACTCAAATTTTTGTAAATAACAACACAAAGGACAATCAACTGTTTCTTAACTGAATTTAATATTAACATCACATATCATACAAGATTAATATGGCAGATCCCTATGGTTGAGTTTTGCATAATGAGGATAACTGCTTGTACTTTGAGACAGGACCAGCCCCCTCTGATTATTTGGAGAGTGAATTTTGATTCATAAAACCATGTTAATCCAGTACCTAAAGAATCGACCCATCCTCATTAACTATAAATAAAACTCTGCTCAAATCTTTGTCAAGGATTATGTTGGTGCTAAATGCATATAACACCCAGCAACAGTGTTTTGATTGGCTTTCACACATTAACGCTAATTTGATTCAATCGTGTGAATTACCTTCACTGTCTTTCCTAAATAACTGACATGCAGTCTTACATCAGAAATCACTGTTTCTGCTGACTTTTATTAATTATACTATGGAAAACTGCTCAGTGTAGTAATAGTGAACTGACGAGATCTGATTAGTCCACAATGGTTATTCAAAGCCATTATACATTCCCCTCAGGTAAGCCCACCAGGAAATCAAACTAGCAGTAGAGGGCACTGCCATGTCACCTAATATGACATAAATTAATGAATGAACTGTTTAATTAGACGGCATATACCGCTCGCATTCGCAGGGGTTTATTCGCAGTCTAGCACTCACGAGACACCTGACAGACTGTGTCTTGCTTTAACAAGCCCAGAGGAGATGGAGCGTGACTGGCTGTGACACTGTAATGTGGCGCGTTATGCCAAAGGTTGCGCCCTCTCTGTCCTTGACTGCCATCGCACGTGTAGACCAAAGGAGCCTCTTCCTCTAACATGTGGCGTGGCACATTATACGTGCCATTGGTTTTGTTTGAACAGCGGCGCGTTATGTTGTCCTGCAATATGCCCTTGTTTTTTTTTAAACAGGGAATCTAAATACTATTGCTCATTTTCCACAGTTTTGTTTACAGAATTTGTACAATTGTCCAATCAGTTTTAAGAAGTTATTTGAGTGCCTTGTTGTGATGATGGCCCCTGAAAAATACAATTAAAATACACAACATTTATAAAAAAGTGGAGGATCGATTATGTTGACAGCCTTATTTTTTGTATTTATATAAGCTATATCTACATGATGCTGATAGGTTACACTTTATAATAAACATCAGTTCTACTGGCAGTAAAAATAAATATAAAAATGTTTACTTATTATTTTAACGCTTATTTAAAAAAAAAAAAATGTGTACACACATTAAAACATTTCATATTTTATTTTAAGCAGCAGTATGTTGGTAATGACTACCAAATAGTTTGTAAAGGATACACATTACATAAAAAGATGGACACTTGATCGCATTAAATATTATGATTTATTCATCGGTTTGTAAATCATCTAGATCATCCTTGGCTATTATTAGGTTGCAACTAAGGAATATTATGGCTTAAAAATAATTACTTAAACATTATACAGTATTGAATACTCAGTCAACAGTTTATTTTTAGTCTTTGGTCCATCGGAGTTCTAGATGTCTAATGATGTCTTAAGGGTTGTTGTTGTCTCTTGTTAGATATGATACACTATATTAAATTATGTCATATTACAGAAACGTTCTGTAACTTTAAAGTTACGTTTAAAAAAAAAAACATTACTAATAGTCAGTAACACTAAGTAATTCAATTGTGCACATTAAAACACTTTTAACTTAAGTTGAATGTACTGTCAATTAACCATTCATTAAGGGTGCTGTTCCCTGTCTGGTAAAGCTGCATCGTAAGTACAATGACGCAAAGTGTGGAAGTCATTCCAATTCTCTCTTTTAGCATCCACCAAAAAACTAACTTGAAAACAGCCTCTATGAATAATCCAAAAGAGACTGAACTGTAATTTCCTGGCTTGAGATGTGTTGTGGATAGGAAGCAGCTGCGCTTACCTCGGAGTATAATATTGATACAATTCTAATATTCACCAAACTGTCCCTCCCAATCTAAACTCTAAGTGGTTATTCAAGCTTCATGAGATGGGACCCAAATAGGTTTTGACATTTCCCATGTCAGTGAATTAGCATTTCCCTGCCAGCACAAACTGTGTTTTGGAAAGTCCGCTCTCCATTCATTCTCCTTGAGTGAGCCATCTGCAGATGACAACTTGTTGAGTAAATTAAATGCTGATTAGACCATCTCACTGTCGCAGACATGTGTTTTGCATACTGCGTGAATATCAAAGACTTAAATAGCTTTCTACCTCATTACCCTGTCACATTCAACTATTGATTATTGCCCCATGATTGATCTTGCTGTATGCAAGATGGTGGAATCCTGACATCTTTTCCTTTTTTTAATTATACATTTCAGAAGCAGGTGCAGAGGAGTTTTTATATTTTAGAACAAAAAAGGTTTGTTTTCAATGATATCAAAGTTATTGCAAGTCTTATTTCTTATGCAAATGAAGGATGACAGATGGGTAGATGATAATTGCTTTCCATTGAATTCATGCCATGAATGAACAACTCTCCTACAGTCATACAGTAAAGCAATGGACTCACAACTTACCTGATCTATGGGGAGCAACAGAACTGTGGAACATTATAGTGTTGCATTAGGGTCGCAGGTTCAATCCCCTTAGACTTTCTCTTAACTCGTCATTGAGCAGGAACCATATTTGCTATTTGAAACATTTATGTGTTTATGATGGCTGTATGAAGTAATTTAACTTGTTTAGACTTCACCTGTGAGCATACCAGAGAACCTCAGAAACATAATGAGCACTTTTGTTTGCCACATAGATATTAAATACAGACATCAACAATTGATGGTTTGAATAACCGTACATAATTTCCCAATGTGAACGGGTGAAAACCTTTTACTTTTGAATCGTAAGAAAAATTATTGAAAGATAAATCTACTATCAATCAATCAATGTTTATTTATATAGCTCAATATCACAAATGTTACATTTGTCTCAGTGGACTTCACAGTTTGTACAGAATATCAGTATGACAATATGACCTTAGACCCTCACATCGTACAAGGAAAAACTTTCGGAGAAAACCCACAGTTTAAAGGGGAAAATGGGAGAAACCTCAGGGAGAGCAACAGAGGAGGGATCCCTCTCCCAGGACGGACAGACGTGCAATAGATGCCGTGTGTAAATTGAAAAGATAATACATTTGCAGCATAGGTAGTCCAAATATTTGGAAATGCATGTGTCTACAATAGGATGATGAATCCACGAGGATATCCATCCAGGACTTATGATCCAGGACCACAGCAACAGGCACAGCCACGACTCAAGATCCAGGGCTCGCGATCCATGGACTCAGGACCACAGCAACAGGATCAGCCATGACTCCGGATTCCGGCGTATATAGACACCAAAAAGAAATGTGGGGAAGCTGGATTATTCGGAACATGAGAGAACACAGGTACAGACAGAGAGAAGGAAGAAGTAAGGTGTCCCTGACAAACTAAGCCTATAGCAGCAAAACTAGGGGCTGAATCTAATCAGCCCTAACTATAAGCTTTATCAAAAAGGAAGGTCTTAAGCGTACTCTTAAAAACGGATAGGGTGTCTGCCGCCCAAACACAAACTGGAAGCTGATTCCACAAATGTGGAGCTTGATAAGAAAAGGCTCTGGCTCCCATTGTACTTTTAGAGACTCTGAACAACCAACAACCCTGCATTCTTGGAACGCAATGCCCTAGTAGAACAGTAGGGTATAATGAGTTCTTTAAGGTAAGATGGTGCCTGCCCATTAAGGGCTTTGTAGGCGAGAAGAAGAATTTTAAATTATATCCTGTGTTCTATAGGGAGCCAGTGTAAGGCAGCCAGAACAGGAGTAATGTGGTCCCCTTTCCTAACTCTGGTTAGTACACGAGCTGCAGCATTTTGAATCAGCTGAAGCGACTTAACTGACTTCTTGGTACACCCTGATAATAAGGAGTTACAATAATCCAGCCTTGAAGTAACAAATGTATGGACTAGTTTCTCTGCATCGTTTTGAGGCAAGATATGCCTGATTTTTGCATTACATTTCATTTAGCTGACAGTTTTATCCAAAGCGACTTACAATTACCAATTACAGGGACATTCTCCCTGGAGTAACTAAGGGCTAAGTGCCTTACTCAAGGGCACACTATAGTAGTGGTGGTGATCCTGGCGGGATTTGAACTCACAACCTTCTGGTCTTCAGCCCACTCTGCAATGTAGATGGAAGTAGGCGGTCCTTGAAATTGATTTTATGTGGGCGTTAAAAGATAAATCCTGATCAAATATAACACCAAGATTCCTTACAGTCTCACTGGAGGCCAAATTAATGCCATCCATAGTTAGTATATCTTTAGTTAATTTGTCTCGTAGATTCTTCGGGCCGAGTACAATAACTTCAACACACTCTCACTCCATAATCGTCCAGGAGCGACGCTTGGTCAGGGTCCCGTGGCGTGCAGTTGTGACGCTCCTAAATTCCTTCAGCTTCATAAAGGGACGCAAATAGCTTTCAACGGATTGCAATGTATTCCCATCTGCGGCAGGATTTGACGCTCATGGAAGCACGGCATTCATTTGTATCAGCTGCCCTTAAAGGCAATGTGAGCGTCCATATTTTTCCGCGTTCATAGTTTAGGATGGCAGAAGACACTACACTACCCAGAATCCCCAGCTATCGTTTAGGACTACACCATGTGCTCTGTTTGACAAACCCCGTGATTAGTTCTCAAGCTCTGTGATTGGTTGACCTCCAACTGCATTCCATATGAAAAAAAACGTTTCGTAAAAGATAAAATCATACTTTATTCAGCAGTGCTTGCTTTACTATTTGAAAGTCATCACATGAATGCATTGTAATAAATGGTTCGGCTGCATTAAATATTACACATATGTCGTAGTTCTTTATTTATCTACAGAAATTGGGCTCAGAATAGACCGGAAACTATTCTTTTACCGTTCAGTTTTAATTTCACAATAAAGTTAGTAATATTTTGTTTTGATATTATTGTTTTTTATTAACTACTAGACCGCTGGATCATGTTAAGACCATCTTTTCTGTGTTGCTGTGGGTTTTTTCAATCGCTTTTGTGTTACAAATATCAAAACAATAACTAAATATATCCGTCGTAAACTAAACCAGAAACAGCAGTATATTTTATTTTGTTAACACTGTAAACTTGACAGGTTTTCAACCCAAACCACCTACTGGTTAAAGCACGTTATTACACGTTTAGAGTAATGCAATGCAGGTAGATTGTGTTGCTTTTTAATTACTGTTTAAAATGCCTTTTTCTTAATGTATTTCATTTCTGAAATACATTAATGTACATAAATGTATTTCTTCAACAAGAAGACCCCTTAGGTCACAGGCTCCTCCAACAGTGCAACACAATAAAACAGATGAACAGAAGAAATAGTGCAAGTAAATTAAAAAAGTTAAATAGTGCAATACGAGTCTACAAGTGATTGGAATAAGATATATTAGACTAATCATTTCTACGTAGCAGCCAGATTAATGTTATGGATGTTGTTTCAAAGTTCAGGTGTTTAATAGTCTTCTGGCCTGTGGGATGAAGCTGTCCCTGAGTCTGGTGGTTTTAGTCCATGAAATGCCAGACGGCAGCAGACAGAACAGTTTGTGGCTGGGGTGATGGGGGTCTTTTATAATCCTGAGGGCTTTCTTTAAGCCCGCGTCACACTGTCCCGAAATTGACACCCGATGGACACACGAATATGGATTTGTGAACTTCGCACGAAGATGGCCCCGAACCACACACGAAGGCAACATTTACATTACATTTAAGACATACAACTGCAACGAAAGTTACAAAAACAATTATGTTAAAGTACTATGATACTGTACTGATATTTTCAGACTTTGTTCTTTACTTTATCCGTCTTTATATGTAGAAGATATTAAGTTTTCTCCGTAGTGTTGTTTCCATAGCAACAACAACATTCTGTCAACTCGCCTTCAAAATAATATATTATATCCTTTTCAGTTTCACAGAACACAAATTGGGTTATTTACATAATATGTTTACATGATTTTGTTGTGCAATAAAACAACCCGATGGACACACGATAAAGGAAATGTTCAAATTCGGCTCTGATCGTAGCAACATCAGTGCCGGTCAAAGGTCTTCTTTGTTATTTATTGAGCTTTAAAACAAATGAATAACGACTATATATAAAATACATGGAGCCTCTCTTTTTCCTCCCTCTCTTCTGACAGCGTCAGTGTCTGTCTCATGCAGCTGATCCAGTAATGAGTGACACGGCCGACAGTAAAAATAAACATATTTATAACTAGTTTAGGTAGTTTGAGAGGTAGGCTAATTAAAATAGCTAAGGGCGATGATCTGACTTGAAGTGTGTGTTTTGCTCGGTTCACCGCTGCATCACAGCGGGAGGAGCTGCAGGTGAGCAGCGGAGTTTTTCAGGCTTCGGCAGCAACGAAGTTGAAACGAAGTTGCTGCCGAAGCCTGATAAATTCCACCGGTGGTCCTACGATGGCTTAGGATGCCCTCACGAATGCCTTACGAAGGGCAACATGGACACGCGAAGGCAACACGAAAATTAACCTTCGGCAATGCTTTGTCATGCCAAATATGTTGCCACCGCTCCCGAAGTTGCTGCCGGAGCCTGAGAAACTCCACCGGCGGTCATACGATGGCTTAAGATGCCCTCACGAATGGCCCGATGCTGTTACGATCAGAGCCGAATTTGAACATTTCCTTTATCGTGTGTCCATCGGGAGTCAATTTCGGGACAGTGTGACAGCAGCCTTAAGGTTAACCTGGTATTTTTAATACATTTATTTTAGTTACTTGACAGATTTGGATTAATGATGTGAAATATAAACAACGCTTAAATCAGACTTTAGTTACACCCGAGTAAAATTCAGTGAAGGTGATTGTGAAGTGCCAACAATCAGGCGAGATATTTGGTAGTGGGTGCTTGAAAAGACAACAAATGTATCTGCAGATCCCTATAAAGCATATTCATTACTCGTTATTCTCTACTAATAGTTAATTAAAGACTGTATATAATGACTATTTTGCACATCCCTTTCAAGATTTCAAGATGTTCCAAGGTTTATTGACATATCATAGTATACACAACTACGGTGTATTTGTATTTATTTATAGAAGGACCATGCATACAAAAACATTAATCTCAGCAAAGAGAAGAGATGCAATATGCCAGATTATAGCTAATAGCTCATTTCCATCTGTGGTCCTCAGGCAGGTTCATAACAATCAATAAACAAATAATGACATTGCATGATCTCTATCAGTCAAACCATTTAAAAACCTGATTTAAGTACAGCTCAATACATTAATACATAGTACACTTGAAATACACTTACATGATCTGCTTAAACAAGTGCTTAAACATAGCAATGTTAACTATGTTTAAGCACTTATTTTAACTGATATTATACATGTAGTATACTCTTATAAGATGTATGTAGATAGTATAAGAAATGTGCACAATATGACAGTTTAATGGTGGAGGTAAACACACATATTGATGTGTATATTGTCAATAAACCTTAGAACATCTTGAAATATTGAAAGGGATGTGCAAAATAGTCATTATATACAGTCTTTAATTAACTATTAGTAGAGAATAACGAGTAATGAATATACTTTATAGGGATTCTATTAATATCTAATGAAAATAATAAAAATGCAATAACGCGCTTTAACCACTAGGTGCCCGTCTATCAGCTGTGCCCCCTTATGGTGTAAATAGAGTCAATCTATCAATTGGATCAAATATAAAAGTCAGCCGAATTATTGTTGATACTGCAAGGAGGCGTATTGTGTGAAAATAAATGTAAGATGTTGTTTAACTGCTGATATATTTAGGATCCATGTCACGTTTTCAGTTTGGCGGCATTTCCTCATGTTTGTCTCTGCAAAGCCCTCATGTTTCTCATCAGGGCTCTATAAATATACAACTACGGCAGATATTTCATATTTAATACAGCCGAACCGTGTATTACAAGGCCGTTATGTGAAGACTTTCCAAGAGAAAAGCAAGCACACTCGGAATAATGTATTTTATTTTTAAAAATATGTTTTCGGATTTCACATTTTACAAACACCAAATCCCAGCGTGCTTTGCGGCTAAATCGATCTGAGGATCTTGCCTCCGTCTGTTTCCGGTTTCGTAAGGATGTATTTTGTACAC
>CALSBZ010041806.1:0-29262 GCA_943591055.1 Gobionotothen gibberifrons
TAAAATATTCATTGATTTGTAATGAATTGAGTTTCTTAAAGAATCATATTTTTTAAAATCAAATATGTTTTCTTTTTTGTTGATGTGTAAAGTATCCAAAATAACGTTTTTTATATACTCACTCTTTTTGTTAAAAGGTGATGAATTTGCAGCGTAAGCCAGCCATCAGTGTACCATCATGACGACATATCTATACAGTGTGAAAACCTCCCCTCTCTGTAGTTGATACACAGCCTACCTTATGCGACAAGTGCTGATCTAAGTTTGATATTCAGTGATCCTCTCACACACCATCCCTCAGAGAGCCAGACAGACTCGCCCCCTGTAACGCCTCCCTTCAACAGGTCTGATGCTAACCCCCAACACAACTAAGGCATTCGGTTTCTTTTTTAATGGCCGTTTTTTTAAAACACTTGTTCATTTAAACAATGTAGGTTTTCTTTTCTGATAACCTCACATATTGTTGTTATTTTCTGACACCAATATACTTCTAGATACACTTTGCTGTATGCAACACTTAACAAAAGGGTATAATATGAAGTACTTTGTAACAAATGTATTTTCTTAAAGACTGTGACTCTTAGAGGCAGGTATTTGAAGACAATCCAGTTTTCTGGAAATAACTTAAATTATTTTTGTTTTTTCTCCTACAAAGATACTTATAGTTACACTTTAGTGGATGCAAAACATTGTAACTTGGTAAAATATTCATTGATTTGTAATGAATAGAGTTTTCTTAAAGAATCAAACACTAAATGAAGAGTTGGAGAGAACACTGTTTAGATGAAACAATGCAGTTTTTGACAACTTTACAGGCAGATTTTGGCTTTTTTTCTCTTGCCAAGATACCTTTTAGACACACTATGAGGTATGCAAAACCTAGATTTGTTCTTAAAGACTGTTTCTCTAAAAGGTAAGTTTGTGATTTTAACACTTTTTTTACTGACACTAGGCAGATGTGTGTGTGTAATTCTCTCACAAAGGAACTGTAAGATACACTTTTTATTTATGCAAAACCTTAAACATTTTTGAAAATAAAATACTTTGTCTGAATACATTTTCTTTAAAGGCACTTATGATTTGTAACGCTATTTCAGATGGAACAATCCAGGTTTGTTAACATCAATGCTTTTTCCCCTTTTCTTGTGTTACTAAGATACTTTTAGAGACACTTTGATGTATGCAACACTTAACATGTTGTGTAATGTAATGTTAACAACTGGTAGAATGTGAAGTACTTTGCAAGGAAGGGGTTGTTTTTTTAATGGATGCAAAACTTTAGAACTGGGTAAAATATTCATTAATTTATAATGAATTGAGTTTCTTTTTTTTGATTTTCAACATACTATTGAACACAATGACTTTTCCAAATATATATTTTTTCTTTTTCTATACTTTTGGCTTTTTCCGTAAAATCATGACAAAACTATTACTTATTCTTAAATTTGACCTCTTGCTGCTTGGTTGGAAATTATAGATGAAAAAGCTACAAAGCTTAAAGAACTTTTAAAAAAACTCTCAATTCTACAGATGACTCCCCCCATTCAACGCAATAAGTCCCACCCTCCACTCTGCAAATCATCTAAAACGAAGGACCCCACTAAGACGACCTTTGAAAGCTAGCCATGGATCTGAGAAAAACCAAGTCTCCCCCCGCGAGTTGCAATCAGGAACAAACTCCTGGACTACCATCACCACCACCATTATGGACACCCGAATCTTGCAGTACTACTGCTGCTGATTTTGCTCCTTGGGCCAAGACGTCTCTGTTTATGGACACAGTGAAATCGGTGTTGGTGGATATTGTGGAGAGGGTGCTGCATCGGTACAGAGAAGAAATCTGCAACGGATGCTGAGGCAGTCACCCCGGCCAGAGGCAACACGATTGTCTGAATGACATGCCCGATTTTTTCTTCAGAAACAATTACAACGTGTTAATGAGAAGACTTTGGCTCACCGACTTCATTACTGAGATTGACCAGACTCTTAATGATAAAGACATTTACATGGATGAATGGAGGATCCAAGGCGCTTCGGAGGCTTTTCTGTACAATCTCAAAAATTGCAGACGCCTCAAGGAGAGACTTGAAAAGATCTATGCCGAGTTGGATGGAGAAGAAGAAGACTAATAACCAGCGGTTGATTGAAGCCAGGGATTTTTTCGATACATTGACTTTTTCTTTAAAGTAAAATAAAAAATGGGGAACGACTATGCAAAACGCTCTGTATATATTGATCAGAATGTAGTCAATACCCTTTTAATAAGTGTGGTGATGAGGACGATTGAAAACAGAATGAGTAGTGATCCCCGTGTAAACAGAATGGCTGAAGTTTGTAAACTGGAAGACCTTTTTGGATATTGTTCGTTCTGGCAGTACTATTCCGGGTCATTGGGAAATGATTGTAAACGAAACATTTAAAGTGGTCCTGGAATCTTCATTTTCCGAAACATTCTGTAACATTAACGAAGAAATGAAACAAACATCAAAAGTGTATCATGTGCTCTCATTGTATGCTCTGTTTGTAGATGTAATGCATCTTTGTGTCAAAAACAGCATACACATGAATATTTTGACTGAAGTGAAAGAACTCCATCATGATATTTCCCGTAATCAGGGGAATTCTAAGCTGGAGACGGTCCTGGGGATGTTACAATCAGTATAACTATTGATTCTGGGTGTGTAAAAAATTTTTAAAAAATAAATAAAGAAAAGTGTTTTATTTTTTACATTTAAAAACTGTTGTCTTCATTATAGCAAAGGGAGCGTGTCTGATATATGTGTATTACTGTTGTCTTCCTTATAACAGAGGTGTATAATGAAGAGGGTAAACAAATTACTGTGTCTGCAGTTAAAGATTTAAGACACAGTAAAACAATAGCTCTTAAAGAACTTTTTTTTTAAAAGAGTCAAACAGCGAGGGACATTATACTGGTGAAACTTTTTTTTAAAAGAGTCACACAGCGAGGGACATTATACAAATTAAAGAAACTCTCAATTCTACAGATGACCCCCCCCCCCCACTCAACGCAATAAGTCCCACCCCACTCAAATCATCCAAAACTAAGGACCCCACTAAGACGACCGTTGAAAACTAGCCATGGATCTGAGAAAAACCAAGTCTGATGTAGCCTACCCTTATTATCACCAGGATAACGGATATGGGCTTAATGACTGGATGTTACAAAGTAGGGGAGAGGATGTTCCAGAAGAAGAGCTTTCCTCTACATCATATCCATGTAAGGTCTTTAGGACAAAAGAGGACTATGATAAAATGACATATGAAGAATATCTTTCTTTAAAAGATGGTATTATAGATAACCTTTATAGAAATAATATATCTCATATATCCCCCTTTTCTCTTCGCGAATGAAAAGAAAAGGGGCAATAGGACAGAAAACGAAAAAGACAAAAAGAAGGAAGGTGAAAAGAAAAAGGAACAAAGTGAAGAAATTTCAACTAACTATAGAGGATGCTGATGGTGTTGTAGAGCCATTGCCGGATCATAATAATCTTATAGATCATCTACCGCTAACCGAATGCTGCGAGTGTGTTGAGCAAATACCAAAAGCAATGGCAGAGCTTTGCTTCAGTATAATGAGAGAAAAAGCACGATACTATGGAATTGCCCAAATTGGCGACAGTACCAGAACATGTATTAAAAGACTGCTGGAGGATCTCTATTCTAGTATCGGTTGTCATTACATCGAAGGATATGCCAAAACGTGTGACGACATCGACAAAGCTTTTGAAGACAATTATATGGTACCTGTCCTTACAGCTAAACAAATCCTATGCCAGGTATTCAACCGACCACAAGAAGCACAAGAAGCCCCAGAAAGGATTACATTCAGAGCTAATAACGGTGAAACCGAAGAAGAAGCAAAGCAGATTATAATCGCTGCGGGTGAAAGGATAGAGAATTTGCAAGTGATGTTAATGCATTTATCTGATATAAAAAATGCATTTGTTTACTTCCAAGAGACCCCTAAACATATACTTTGGCAGTGTGAATTGAACGATAAACCGATCACTGTAAATGAAACGCGGAGAGAAGCAGCAGTGCAAATCATTAAGTCTATTACCTTGTATGCACTACGACATTAACTTGGTAAAATGTAATATGTTTTTCTGAAAATGTGTTGAATGTTGTGTTTTCAATTAAACAACCATAACAAATGAAAATGTGTTTTTTATTTTTGCTTTCATATACAGTAATAGTCATAGCTCCTTTGACTAGACTGTACTAAAATAACACATTTCACTGTTAAATAAAAATCTTGGAACATTTAACAAGATTTCTGAAGCCTTGCTGAAGAAGCAAATAATTATTTTCCAGCCTCCGTTTGTAACTTTTTAGGAATCTGACTATCTTTTAGAATTGTATCAACTACAGGGGGGCATTTCACACCTACGTGTGAATACACCTCACCCCTCACATCAAAGTTTGACAGGTTTATGTAAAGTATAAGTGTCTTGTTCAGATAAATCTTTATATAAACCCTGCAGAGATCCAAAAATGGATAAAGAAGTAATTTACATGGAGAAATATAAGGTACAAGGTACTATATTTTAAGTAATCATATCTACTATTCCTATATTCGAATAATATTAAACAAAAGCCAGAGAGAAAAAATGAGTTTTAAGTGTTGATTTAAAAAAAAAAAACAGGGTCTGGGCAGACCTCACATGGAGGGGCAAAGTATTCCAGAGCCTAGGGCCAGCCGCTGCAAAAGCTCGATGCCCTCGGGTTTTAAGCCTAATCTTAGGCACTATCAACAACAGCTGATCAGCCGACCTTAAGGCTCTGCCTGGGGTGTAGCGATGGAGAAGTTCGGCTATATAGGCAGGAGCCAGCCCGTTTAGGGCTTTGAAAACGAATAAAAGGAGTTTAAAATATATTCTGAACCGAACTGGAAGCCAGTGCAATGAAGCCAGAATGGGGGTAATATGGTCACGCTTTTTATGGCCAGTGAGAAGACGTGCAGCTGCATTCTGAACTAGCTGGAGGCGTCTAATTGAGGCCTGGTCCATACCCACATACAGAGCATTGCAGTAATCCAGTCTCGAGGTAACAAAGGCGTTAATAACCCTTTCTAGGTCTTTAATAGATAAAAACGACTTGGTCTTAGCCAATAGTCGTATTTTGAAAAAGCAGGTCTTGACTACAGTACTAACCTCCTTATCAAATTTAAAGGCGCTATTGAAGGTCACTCCAAGGTTCATGACAGGGGGGAGGATATTTGTATTTGGGGAGCCCAGAATATCAACCGGGGAGACTGTTGGTTGGCGTCCAAAAAAGATAACCGCGGTCTTACTCTCATTAAGGGTGAGGAAGTTTTGGCTCAGCCAGGATTTAATGTCTGTAAGGCAGTCCTTCAATTGCTGTAGTGAGTTGGCATTTTGATTGAGAGGCAGATAAATCTGTACATCACCAGCGTAACAATGGAAGGGGATATTGTGTTTTGTGAGAATTGAACCTAGGGGCAGTATGTACAATAGAAAAAGGATGGGGCCCAGAATCGAGCCTTGGGGAACCCCACAAGTAAGAGGGGCTGTGGCAGAGGAGAAGGCACCTAACTGCACTGAGAAGCTACGGTCCGTCAAATAAGACCTGAACCATGCAAGGGCAGAGCCTGTAATGCCTACGGACTGTTCAAGCTGTGACAACAGGATACTATGGTCCACAGTGTCAAAGGCAGCAGTTAGGTCTAACAGCACCAAGACAGCTGTGCTGCCTGAATCGGCGGCTAGGAGCAGATCATTAAAAACTATATTAAAAACTTTTAAAAGGGCTGTTTCAGTGCTATGCATAGGTTTAAATCCAGACTGAAACTTTTCGTGGATGCCGTGCGTGATTAAAAACGAAGCTGGGCGTAGACTACTCGCTCCAGGGCTTTAGATAAAAAGGGTAGCTGGGAGATGGGCCTAAAGTTTGCGACAATGGAAGGGTCGAGATTTTTCTGTTTAAGTAGTGGCTTAACCACGGCATGTTTGAAGGCAGCTGGGACACATCCTGAGCTAAGAGAAGTGTTTACAAGCAATAAAACACTTGCTCCAACTGATTCAAAAACATCTCTGAGAAAGCGAGAGGGAATGCTGTCTAAGCTGCAGTTTGTCGGCCGCAAATGCTTGACTACATCCGAGAGAAAAGAGAGGGATACAGGCTCAAAATGGTCGAGAACAGAAGGGCACAGAAAGGGAGCAGGATCTCGGGTAGCACTAGCCCTTAGGGCTAGCCTAAGGGCAGATACTTTTCCCATAAAAATGTAAGAAATGACTCGCAGAGAGTAGTTGATGGCACAATTGGAGAAGCATCACAAGGATTAATGATCGAGTTGAGGACATTAAAAAGAACTTGAGGTTTATGGCTGTTTTTGGAGATTAACAGAGAAATATACTCTGTTTTGGCTGCTTTGACTGCCGTCTGATAATCGGAAAGGCAGGCACGAAGAATTTCTAAGGAGACATGAAGTTTATCCTTTTTCCATTTTCTCTCTGCACGCCTGCAAACGCGTCTAAAAGCGTGAGTACAATCATTGAGCCACGGCTCTGAGAGAACTTTGTTGCGTCTAAGCATAAAAGGAGCAACGGAATCCAGTATTAGTGTGCATGTCGAATCAAACAAAGAGATAAGCTCATCCGCACTAAAAGCACAGTTCACCTCTAATTTACAAATCGGATAAGTATTAAAGGCATCTGAAAACTGTGAGGCAGTCAAGTTGCTAATTGAACGCAGACGACGCGCAGGAGCACGTAATTCGACTCCTGCAGAAGGGATCAAGATTGTAAACAGAACCGGTAAATGGTCTGAGATACGCGTTCCTAAACAGATTTCATCCACAGAGATAGACAATCCAAACGATAATACTAAATCTAAGGTGTGTCCTTTATCATGTGTTGGGCCAGCCACAGACTGAATAAGACCGAAAGAGTCGAGGAGGTTTAAAAAATCCCTAACCAGAGGTTTAGACTCGCAGCACACATGGACATTAAAGTCTCTGCAGATCAAAACACGATCATATTTCACCATGATCCCGGACAAAAAGTCAGAAAAATCAGTTATAAAATCATTATTATACTTTGGCGGACGATACACGACTGCGCAGAGTATAGGCGAGGCTGGGTTCAATTCAAAAAGCTGTAACTCGAAGCTAGCATAGCTGGTTACTGGGTGAAGCAAGCGGCATTGGAGATTAGCTTTAAACACCGAAGCTATACCCCCACCACGGCTGGTGGTACGGGGGGAGCTAAAGAAAGTACAGTCGGGAGGAAGAAGTTCAGAAAACGGTACATACTCGCCGGTGTGGGCCCAGGTCTCCGTCAGGAACAGTAAATCCAGATCATGAGAGGTGAAGAAGTCGTTTAACAGGAACGTCTTGTTAGCTATTGACCTAGCATTTAGCAAAGCGATGCAGAGTTTTCTCTCCGGGGTGGCTGAAGGTGTAGAGCGTCTCAGCTGACGAAGATGTGCGTGTTGAACGCAGTGCGACGCGTGATAAATGTCTTGTAATGCACTGTTGAGGAACCTGCAACCCAAGCTTTTCATTCATTGCATAACTACACCGTAGTTGTGTATATGATACTGTATGTCAATAAACCGAAATCCTGAAAGGGATGTGCAAAATAGCCATTATATACAGTCTTTAATTAACTATTAGTAGATAATAACAAGTAATTAATATACTTTATAGGGATCTGCAGATAAATGTTTAGTCTTCTCAAGCACCAACTATCAAATATCTCTCCTGATTGTTGGCACTTGACAATCACCTTCCCTGAATTGTACTCAGGTGTAACTAAAGTCTGATTTAAGGGTTGTTTATATCTCACTTCATTAATCAGAATGTGGTCTAGTTAATAAAACATATCAAACATAATATTACTATTAACTTTATTGTGAAATAAATACACACAGCATACAATGCCATAATAACATAATTTGTATTATTAGTGTAGGGCACGTATGTATGTATAACATCTGAATATGTGTAGTTTTATTCAAGTTTTCACATCATTTTACAGGATATTGCTATAATACTTCACATTAATATCTGATTTGCAGACAGAAAGGTATATATCCGTAATTTAACGGTAAGATATTGAAATTCTGATTCCATAGATGTGTCTCCCATCACCCAAAACTCTGAATATTCTCTCAACTCAGTAATTATATTCTTATATTCAAAGAAAGAAAAAAAATACAAGTCCCTGTCTGTCAGCTGTGCACCGTTATGGTGTAAATACAGCCTATCTACCAATTGGATCAAATATAAAAGTCAGCCGAATTAGTGTTGATACTGCAAGGAGACGTATTGTGTGAAAATAAATTTAAGATGTTGTTTAATTGCTGATATATTTATGATCCACGTCACGTATGTTTCGGCGGCAGTTCTTCAGTTTGTCCAGAAGTCTTCTCATCAGGGCTCTATAAAGAGAGAACTACGGCAGATGTCTAATATTTAATGCAGCCGAACCGTGTATTACAATGCATTTATGTGATGACTTCCAAACAGAAAAGCAAGCACACTTGGAATAAAGTATAATTTTATTTTTAAAACATGTTTTCAGATTTCATATCGCATAAACACCTTATCCCAACATGCTTTGCGGCTAAAACATTCAATCAGCTGAGGATCTTGCCTACGTCTGTTTCCGGTATTGTGTTTATGACGGATGTATTTTGTTATACACACATTTCTTCACATTTTAATTTACATTAAAGTATTTTGCGAGGCCTTCTAAAAATGTTTTAAATATAACTAGGGTTGTAGTTGAAGAGTTTGTAAATTAACATGAACCAAAGCTGTTGCATGGCAACGCAATCGCACAACGTCACGTCCAGTATTTCCACAACCACACACATCGATTTAATACATTTAAATTTGTGGTTTATCCTTACCACTGGTGGATGAGTTTTTACTATGGGAGATATTTCATATGCATTGCCTCAGATTAGTAAGCTTTTTAAAATAATGATACAACTTGGATGTTTTAATGGGTATTGGGTACATTTTTGGTAACATTTGTATTAAACTTTATAGCCGATAGTAGCCTATGACAAGTGGTGACTATGTGGTTAATATTGTTGAATTATTACTTTGATGCCATCGAATGTGAGCATTTGCCCACTCAAGTCGGTTACGACGACGAACTGGAGTCAGGTCGAGACCCCGATGAGGACGACGAGCATGCAGATGAGCTTCCCTGAGACGGTTTCTGACAGTTTGTGCAGAAATTCTTTGGTTATGCAAACCGATTGTTGCAGCAGCTGTCCGAGTGGCTGGTCTCAGACGATCTTGGAGGTGAACATGCTGGATGTGGAGGTCCTGTGAGGCCGGTTGGATGTACTGCCAAATTCTCTGAAACGCCTTTGGAGACGGCTTATGGTAGAGAAATGAACATTCAATTCACGGGCAACAGCTCTGGTGGACATTCCTGCTGTCAGCATGCCAATTGCACGCTCCCTCAAAACTTGCGACATCTGTGGCATTGTGCTGTGTGATAAAACATGAACATTTTAGAGTGGCCTTTTATTGTGGCCAGCCTAAGGCACACCTGTGCAATAATCATGCTGTCTAATCAGCATCTTGATATGCCACACCTGTGAGGTGGGATGGATTATCTCGCCAAAGGAGAAGTGCTCACTATCACAGATTTTTTCAGATTTGTGAACAATATTTGAGATAAATGGTTATTTTGTGTATATAGAACATGTTTTAGATCTTTGAGTTCATCTCATGAAAAATGGGAGCAAAAACAAAAGTGTTGCATTTATATTTTTGTTCAGTGTAGGTTCTAGTTATGAATTATGTTACACATCCAATATCAATCTCTGTTATAAATGGTATGACTGTAACCTCAGTTCAAGCTAATTATTTGATGTGTGAAGACAACTCTAATAAAATATTGGTAATAGTGGGTATCAGTAAATATTTACAGACTCAGTTATCAGTTATGTACAAAATCAAGTTTATTACTATTTTGGTAAGATAAAAGAGCATATGTAATAAAAGAGTATATGTAGCAAAACACAGGTTACACTATATGATAATGCACATGACAAAGTAAAGAAAAGAGGTGCTGCAGCACAGGTAATATGAGAATCTTTTTTATTTTTCAACATTAACACATGGAAACATGTCACAGTAGAAGCACTAAATACTCATTTCAAACTCAAATAAGCTTAATATGTCCACTTTAACGTAAAAAACTGCACACTTAATCAAATCCAGACAGAAGCATCTACATGTTAGCTGGCTAACAGCTTAGCTAGCTGTGTTAGCGTGCTAGTGTTGTGCCTGACAGCTAGCTAAACACCACGGGTTAGTTGTTAGACTGCTTTGTGTTTGGTGTTTACTACCTTTTTATTAACTTAAAACAGTCAGCTAGCTGAAATCTGATTATGAAGTCAGAATGGCTGAAGGGAGCTGTGAAAATGAAGAACAGTAAAGGCAGATATATGGACACAATATGAACCTGAAAATAAGCATAATATGTCCTATAGTAACTATAGAACTGCATAAGGGCACCAAGTAACTTTCCACAAGTCAAGTCCCTTCTTCTGTGTCATCTTCATCATCTGAGCTGTTGCCACTTTGCCAGTCTTTTTCTTCTTCCATGTCCTCGTCCTCCTCCTCCACCAGCCTAGGACTGGGTTCCAGAATTCCTCTGTAGGCGCCTGCTACTGTCTGCTGTTTGAGTCTGAGGTCATGCAGATTTCTCCTTAGAAGACACATAAGGCCCTTGTACCCCTCCTCTGTGATTCCATTCGGATAGCCTACAAGTTATATAGCACACATATAAATTGTGAAAATTATTCAGAGAAAACTTATTTAGACCAAGAAAGATTAGAATGCAGTCAGACTCAAATAAAAACAAACAGATGGATAAAATCTTCTTTAAAGTGTGTTTGCCTTTGCTGGTTTGAAAAACATTGACTTATGTATTTTAAAGTGAATAAATCCATGTGGTTCACTTACTTCCTGTGTGAGCAATGAAACTGGGGCCATCAGTGTCTGGACCTTTGATACAGAGTCTTTGAGGTACTGACAGTGCTGCATCATCTCCTTCACAAGGATCTGCTTTTCTTCTGTCAGTCGTGACAGAAGCATTTTTTGGTCAAACAGCCCCTTCTTAGTGAGAATGTCCACACCGTCTGAGAATGAATATAAACATTTCACATTAATGAACACATTTTATTACTACAGTTTTGTAGATTAGAAGTCAAATCTTTATACAGCACCTCTGTTGGGTTCCTGCCAAGGCCAGATCATGCTCTCTGCAGATTTGGTTGAGAGTTTCTCCACAACCGTGTTGGTGTCAATAGGGTCACCATCAGGTTGCTGGTTGTACTTGTGGATGTCCTCTAGCAACCTTTTCTTTTCTTGGGCAACCTTTTGGACGATCTTTTGACGCCTTTTGTTACGATCTGTAATAAGGGTAAAACATAGATTACAAAAGAGCTGACGGGATTTAATCAACACAACCAATAAATGTCCCAAAATGCTTACCATTTTGTCTGTAAAGGTAGTGCTTTTTCTGGCAAATGTTCACAAAGAGTGCTTCTATTGAGATCTGCAAACAACCAGCATCTGCAGGACTGGCTGATGCACTTCCTAAGTGAATAAGATAAAAAGAAGAAAACAAGTTTCAAACACAATTAATGTCTGTTCTTTGCACATCGCACACTAACAGGCACACTAAAGGATCAAGTTTAATTTGGACAGCATTATTTAGTTTTTATGAACCGACTCCATCTATGTATACGTCAAAACAGCATTGTTCTTACCTTTACTGGCCCACTGTTTGACATCATCAACCCACAGTTCTAGCATGTCATCAGAGCAATTCAACTGGTCCTGCATTTTCTTCAGGCTCTCAGTTACAGCCTCTGTCTTTTCTGCTGTCTGCAAAATAGCAAAACAGAATCATGACATTTTATAAAATAATTCAATGAAAATAAACCAAAAGTGTGCATTTTAAGGAGGAAATTAACACAATAACATATTTAATGAATCTAGTAGCTCTAGTCCTGCACCACTGCAATGTCTATATGGGGGTGTACTTTTTATATATATATTGGGTGGACTTAAATGTCAAATTTTACAACTTAAAATAGTTATCTCCATTTCAATACACAAACATACTTTTTTGAATCTAGAGGACAAGGCAATGTGGAGGCCATTCTCTTTGCGATGATTCCAGCCCATAGCATGGACTGTGAGCATGTCAGTTCTTGCTGTGAAGAAGAATACATCTCATTACAATGTTATCAAATATAAATGTATACATTTACAGGAAGGCAGGGCCCAAAAAAGTTCACAAACCTGACTTGGCCATGTATTTAGTTGTTAGGGCACATCTGGATAAGAAGCTGTTTACTTGTTCCACTTATTCACCAAGAGTGGTGCCGGCACCCTCCTGGTTCCGTGCATTCCAAATAATCTAAAGCATGAGGTAATGAATGTTGATGCAAATCTCAAGGTCAACAACTCATAACTTAAAACCTTCTCTTGGATCAGTTCAGACTCATGTGTAGTGGTCAGACCATTAATTGTTGTTTAAGTAATTCAAATCCTCACCTCGCATTTGGTGTTGTGGGCTTTGGCATGCATCACAGAAAAGCAATGTCTCATTTCCTTTAGGGGCTGAAGATGAGGCAAGGCTTCTGACACTTTCTCAAGATATGGTACATACCAACACGTCACGTCCATTGCCAAAAATGAGGCGAAGAAGAGAATGGAGAAACATCGGATAGGCAAAGATTTCTCCTCTATACATATTTAAAGCTTTTTAAAAATAAAAAATAGTGAGTACAAAGCAGATTGAAGGTAAGGCTTCAGATTATCTACAAATATTTTAATTTAAAATGATCAAGACAACTACCAACCTTTGAGAAGAAATCCATGCCTACACACAGCAATTTCAACACCTTCTTCATCCAACTTGTTGGCTCGCTTAGAGGTCTCCCTTGCCGCTGTCCAGTGAGATTCCCCACACATTGCTTTTCCTGCAGTCTACCAAAGTAAATCGTTTTTAGAGAATCATTATCAGAAGTTATTTCAAAACACTGGATAGTGGGACCAACTGACGGTATTATCAAACATATAAACTATTACACACAATCGTTTTTTGTGCTCGACTGCCAGATTCACCTGTATATGCAACTCCCTGGATAATAACAAACCCGTTTTTGGATAATTGGAAGGCTCCAAATGTGTAATATATTCTGGATTAGAATTTAGCTGTTTTTTCAATCCAGATTTACAGCAATAATGTTTGTGACAGTTTGACCGCATTGCTAACCTCATCACCCTGTCATGGTCTCAACACTTCTATCCCATCTCCAAAAAAATATGAAGGCAACTGTATTACTACTATTTTAACTTCAATTAGTTATTAAAAAAGGTGAGATACGTTTTGCTCTGCTTAATTTAAAACTCACACTTTTGACAGCCCCTCGAACATCCTTCACAAAAGTGGAAACCTCAGAGTATTGGGCTAAAAACACTCCGTCAAAGAAGCCTGGCTCTTCACTCCTATAAGAAAAGGAATTATAGATAACCACTCTAGTTATAAATTGAACATAGTAATAATAATTATATTTAAAGAGCATCTTTCAAAACAAGGTTATAAAGTCTAACAATTTTTTTTTAGATTCAACAGCTATATAACAGGAAAGAACTATAGCTACTAATTGCTCCTGTGGGGATTGTCCACTGTACTGAATGTATGTAAGTCGCTTTGGATAAAAGCGTCTAACAAATGACATGTAATGTAAAAATAAAATAAAAATAGCAATCCCAATGTCAAATTAAAATACAAGGACTAAGGACAAGTGCTGTGTCAATGTTAAAAACTTACTGGTTTGTTTTCTGGAACCTGTAAAGTTTCCTATTGCCATCTACTGAAACAGCCACCATTTCAGGGCTACAGGTTGGACAGACAAATGTCTCTTTACACAGAAGTTTATTCTCTTCAAATGTGCAGTACACACACTGCAGAAAGCTTCTCTGAAAAGCATCTGCATTCACCTTGCCAGTCTGAAATAAAAATACATTATATATGTTATCATATTTTGTATCATATCTCGCTCATCCATATTTGGCCATAAATATATTTATTATGATAATACATGTATTAGTCTTTCAGCTTCACATTTGTACACTCTAAAAAGTCATTCAGGGGACAATTTACCACCACTTAATTAAATGCATGGTTGCAAGATACAAATTTGGATTAATTGATTTAGATGAACATTTTAAGTTGCAAACATTAATTTATAAGTTGTGTTGACGTAATAATGTTGGTAATTACATCAACTTAATATTGTGTGTAATTTAAACTCGGATTTCTGCGTTAATTGACTTCAAACTAAATTCAAGTTGTACTAAGTAATGCAATTGGCTTGATAACTTCATTGTTCTACACCTTGAGTTAAGGATTTCAAGTCCACTCCCACTTAACATGCCTGGACAAGTTCCGACAGTTAAGACAAATAGAAATACTACACAAAGGACATTTTAAGGTGAGTGTCATCTTTTGTCATTCAAATACAGATAGCCTAGTTGCACTGTATAGGCAAATTGCTGTTTGACTAAAATTAGCAGCCTTTGAACTGTGAATAGTTCTGTGAGAGGGTACAAAGTAGTAGAGGCTATGTGAGTGTAAAAATACTTTGGTTACTATTGTGATATCGCTTTTTATTAAAAAAGAAATCTTGGTGAAGCAGATCAAGGACATGCTTCTTGAGGTAGGATCGTTATTTAGAGTTGTCATTGAAATGCAAGTTGTTGGCAGTCAGAATATATTAATTTAGGTAATTTCTCTTTTTTTCCTTTTTCAAAAATAGCACAATACAATTGAAGTACGCAGAGAACTATAGCCATCCGCTGCCTTGTCGTGTACCTTGGAGAAAAGGACCTTTTCAAGGAGTAATTAAAAATCTTGAAATAAAATAAAATCCATGGGCCCAGTGTAAAAACACAGGACAAAAGCACTGCTCTCTGTCATTTACATTTTGAAGCATATTGTACTTTTGGCCACAACCCAATCAATAATATCTTAGCAACGTTCTGCATAGATAGGTGTTGACAGCAATGGCATGGGAAAAGGATTGTGTAACATTTGAAAAGTGGCTTCTGCTCTTCACTTAACCAGTTCAAATATTGTATGGAACCTGCAAAAAAGATGAGAAGGTACACTAAAACTTGCACGGTAGTGATTGACAAAATCTGTCCACATGCATTTAAACACTAGGCAAAGTACTCAAAAGCAACTCTGTGTGTCTTCAGGACCACATTGCCATGATGACACACACATGCAGACTCAATGGGTGAAAACAATACCAGCGTTGCTTTAGCAGCTGGTAATAATGGCTCTGAATTAGCTAAGAGTGACAGTTTAAAAAGTATGCAATTACCTAATTCATTATCTCTTATGCGCTAACCTATTATTTAATGTGCTTCAAAAGGACATGAATATCGCCTTCATCAGTGACCAGACCCCAGGATCTGACCATACGATGGCAACCATCGTGGTCGAGGGAAACAAATGAATGAGCAAGCATTCTGTGTTAAATGTGTTCATACTGTTTGAAATAATGACTGTCGGCAGTGTAAACATCTTTGTTACATATTTTGTAAAATTGATGTGTGTGATCTGCAGATTGGTGGCCATTGAGAGTTTGTTACTGTAGTTTTACAAAAACTTTACAGATTTTACATATTTGGCACTGGTTTTAAATATGCAAAGGCCTCTAACTTCGATGTGATGGCAGCATTTATTTGCTGTGTCCCCATTTCCCAAGGTAATATGGCTAATGTGTTTATTTATTATTTGTGGGGCAATTTAAATTTGTGTTATTTATCTTTTTTTTCTCAAGATTTAAATGAAGCTCAGCGCAAGTTCTTTCAGGAAGACTGGGTGTATATACATTCACTTCGCAGCTGCATATAATCAGCTCATCACAGGCGTTCTCTTTAAGCTATTACATTTCACCTCATTCTCCAGCAGCCAATCAACGTGCTGCAGCCAAACTATAAAATGGTTCTCCTCTCTCCTGCAGTCAGCTGTGATTTCAGGTGTTCATGCACCTTATCATATGGCATGTGTCAATAAATGTTCAAACAAAATGAATTCTCTCCTGATTGAAACATCATGTGTTGAAATAAACAACTGCAGTTCAAAATAAAAAGTGAATTGCCTAATATTTTTGTTGTGGAATCAATTAATTTCTTTCTTTAAAGGCAAAAACATGAAAAAGCTAAGAAAAAAACGATTGAATGCAATATATTTAGAGCAACTTAATTTATAAATGGTTGTCAACTTAAAAACGTGTGTTCACAATGATGGTAATTAAGTAATTACAACTTAAAATTCCTTTTAAATCATACGGTAAAACTAGTTGGAACAACTTAATTCTTGGAGTAATCAACTTAAAAACTTGTATCCCGAATGAGGGTAATTAAGTACATACAACTTAAAATTCCCTTTAAATCATGTTGTAAAACTAGCCGGAACAACTTAATCTTTTGAGTAATCAACTTCAAAACTTGTGTTTATGCTACGAATTATTAAGTAAGTGGTAATTAAAAACACCTCTGATTGTAGAGGAAAAGCCTTCTCCCCTAACTCAAATAACTTTGTTGCTTTAAGACAATTTCATTAGAAGTTGTCTTAACTCAATAAACATCGATGCAAACTGTTGCGTTGATTTTCTTTATTGAGCCAAGGCATTTGTTTTTAGAGTGTACTTACTCTTCCAAACTGCTTTGTTCTCTGGTCCAACATTGCAGTAAAGGCTTGTCTAGACATTCCTGGAGCTGCCGTCTTCATAGCCTCAAAGGAATGGAACAGATCTTGGTGGAACAGGGTCTGTGCTTGCATGGTAGCTGGCCAGTATCCACTCCTAACCAAGGAACCTAATCATTGAATTCTGGACCCCATTTCTTCGTGCAATGTTTGCATGTTAGCTCTGGAACAGAGATCGTAACGGCCTAAGAACACATAAAGAAAAAAACAATAACAATCAATTAGAGTAATGTATTAGTTAAAAAATACTTAAATTTTTTTTCACCAAAACCTACCATTTATGCACACCAATATGATAGGTCTACCAACAGAGACTGCAACATCGAAAACTTCACAAGAACATATCCTTGAAGGAAAGGATGTTGGAAGCAAACGATCTGCAAGGTCAAAGTACAATCAGGATGAGATTTAACAATGTTGTAAGCAAGCACTATGATAACAGAATGCAATTTGAGATTAAAATTAGTTTTTTTGTGAGGGGGAAAAAAGGCTGATCAATTTTTTTTTAAAAGGGACACTAACCTTGTTTAGAAATGATGTATTTGCCATCCTGGAGTTTCACAGACTCTGTTGGAGGAATGTACTTGTAAAATCCATTACAGGTGGTTTGCCTACTGTGCAGAGTGTGTTTTGTATGAACCAAGATATCACACTCTGCACAAAGCCACTCTGATGGCATACATTCCTCACAACGGATGACAGCTTCTTCCAGGAGACAGTGATTGCAGGTCATCTTGACGATATTCTTAGTTATTAATAAATTGTCAACATTCTGTGGCTTCGCCTGTTGCCAACACTGTTGAAACTATTTTTGCCTTTGAGTCCAAGATGACAATGGTGGCACATCGCCTACATCTTGCTCCTTAATGGTCTCAGAGTCCCGTAGAAGGTCTTCAAGTCTCTGCATATTAAAATCTTTAAATACAGAAATATAAATACATACAATGAGGAAAACATTTCATATGAAACATACCTTATCTAGAAAAAGTCTTCAAAAGTAGCTTTTTTCTTACCAGGATCTTGGTAGTTTAGACATGGTGTTGTTATGGTGGAACTACTGCATGGAGGAGTACCATCTGTTTGGGGGGGAAATGATTCAAACCCATTAAACAGATTATTTTAGCTAATTGACAGATTTAAAGAAATGTTACAAAAACACCAACCTTCAGCAAACATGAAAAATATCAACGCTCAATGTATTTCTGCATTATCATGTCATTTACATCCACTTATTGGTTTTAGTCCTTAGTCCTCTGACAAAATCGATGTGCAAAAATATAGAAATATGAAGTATCAACAGCATTATTAAACCAGTGGCTACTTTAAATCACATATACTGACTTTGATTACATTCATAAAATGTAGACTAACCATTAGAAGAACTTTTTTTCCTTCGTTTGCTGCTGGCCACACGTTGCCCATCTTGGTCTCTCTTCCACCAGGTCACTTTTGGTCGTGGTTCGTCTTCTTTTTGCGTGTTCTTTTTGCGTCTCCTTGTTGAGTTTCTTTATGGACATGGAATGTAATGAAACACAGAGGGAGAAAAAAATGGGCATTAACTAACTGGATTTAAATAATGACACTTTGGGTATAACAAAAACAAGAAACTTGCCTCAACATATGCATCCCCAAGCAGACGAAGAGCTTCTAGTTGGTTTGTTTTTTCAGTTTCTTTCGACATTGTGCTGAAACAAAAAAAGGTGTTAGTTTGATCATAGGTGTAGCTGTAATTTAAACTAGCCTAATATTAAGTGAATTAAAGTTTAGACCAACATCAGCATTATGAGGGAAAGGTGTGATTAACATGTTTTGGTATAGGGCAGGGGTGCCCAACCTTTTTTGAACCGAGAGCTACTTTTAAAGTTGCCAGTCTGCCGAGATCTACCAGTCCAAATAGAGAGGCGTAGCCATTAGTGACAGCCTACTACCAGGTAAATACACACTTCTACTTGTATACAACTGGCCTTTGTACGATTAATACTTCATAAAATACTGCAGATCCTTTATCTTACCTCTTTCTAATCTACACACATACAAGTATTTAACTGAAGTTACACAATAATGTTGTTGATACAGAGTTGGAGTTTATTCACACGTCACATACTACAGTGGGTAATGTTTTCAAGAAACATTGAACAGTGCTGCCACATATGACACAGGGAAAAAAGAAAAGACTCTGAACCCTTTCTTTGCCATTATATAAAAATAGTGTTGCTACAAAAGTATAAAGGCTTACTAATAAGACAACTCAGACCTGAAGCTACACACGAATCTGCTGCCAAAGTGCAATAAAAAAGACAAAATTAATAGAATCAAACCCTTTTTGTTGCATTTTAGTATAAAAAGAAATGCCTTTAAAATAGGATGCAAGCAACACTAGTTTCTTATCCTCAATTGATAATAGACTATAATCAACTTAAGTTTGCATTCTTACCATTTTGTACAATAATTATAATGAATAAGTTCAAACAAACTAACACTTACAGCTGATTAATAACGGTATCTAACTTGAGTTTTTATTATATCAAAAACCTGTTGAAATGCTACTGTTATTTTTACTGTCCCCAAAAAGCCCGTCGGAAGCCTCCAGGAATCCTTCTTTCACAACTTCGCCGTCTTTGAAAGACTTCATGTGTTTCGCAAGAACGTGACTGACACGATAAGATGCTATGGTAGCAGCCTTGCTCTTGTTGTTGGGCCTGGTGAAAATGGACTGCTGTGCATTTATCTGTCCTTTCAGGTCCCTCACCTTTTGGGAGCGTAGGGCAGAATTAGGAGGGAATCCGTCTCGGAGCGTTTGTGCACTGTTTTGAAATTCCGCTCCTAAATTACCCTTCTTCGGTAAAGCCACGCTCGCATTGCAGATGAGACAGATGGACTTTGAATTGGAATAGATACAAAAATAATCATCCTCCCACTCGGAGTGAATATTATATATTTTGGGCTTTTTTGTTGTTTTGCATCTGCCATAATTGCGGTCTTGTGTGTGTGCGGACTGTCACTCCTGGCTGTTACACGGACTGCGGACAACGTCAGCTAACTGTGCCCACTGCCCACTAGCCACACCCCGACACATGGGGTCCCGCCAGCCAATCACAAAGCTTTGATGCGTTCAAGTGCATTATTCTGGCACAGGAATATTATGTTATAGGACATTAACGATACAACAGAATATTGTTGTTCTATTTTTAGACACATCTCGCGATCGACTGGGAATCTCCCAGCGATCGACCGGTCGATCGCGATCGACTGGTTGGGCACCCCTGGTATAGGGCATTGATGTTATTCTATTAGCAATGGAGGAACAAGAGTATGTAGATCTCCTTTGAAACCCCACCCCTGGTTTTACAATAATTCAGTTATTATGAATTCCTAATGTATAACATATCATATTCAGATGCATGTTTTTTGGTAACCTGTACCTGCTAATGCGTTTTTACTTTTGGTAAATGCACAGAATATACTGGATCCTGTATCGGCTAGCGGCTAGTAATGTCTGTTTAAATATCAACGGGACAAATATCTGAGCAGATCTCAGATCGGCTCAAAGAGTGAATTTAAGCTTTAAAACCCAAAAAACTGTCAAAAAACTGAAGAAACCCCATTCTATTTACAACATGATCAACTATGTTACTATAGATTGATTTTAAACTGCAACAGCTCCGTAAAACGACAGAAGTTAGCTAAGGCTAACTCAATGATGCTAACTGAGCAGTTTACGGTTTAACTAGCAAATAATTCGCACGCGTAAGCTTGTATGTCGACACATGGTGCTGTGTAAAGTGAAGCAAAAGCTGAAATCATTTAAAAAACACTGTAAATGTCTTTATTACATTACAGAAAACAGGTTTACCTCGAGGAAATTCGTGTCAATGTCTTCTTCTTCTTCTTCTTCTTCTTCTTCTTCTTCTGGTGCATGCTGGGAGTTTTTGTCGAGTGAGAGACAGAGAAGAGCGATACTTTTTGTTATATTTTCCGTTTATTTTGGTGTAATGGGTGTTCATTTAATATAGTTTATTGGTGGTGGTTTGATTTGCTTTACTTTTCGTGCTTTTTGGTGGTGTTTGTGGGGTGTTTTGTGGGCTTCTCCTGCCGGTGTCTCGCTGGCCGGCGTCTGACGCCATGGTAAATGGGGATTTTGCCAAACTCACGTGGAAGCACGGCATTAAAATCTCAGCCGGCTTCCCATGCACTGTGGAGGAGATCGGGCTGGCTGTGGGAGAGAAGGTCGGGCACAGCAGTATTAAGTCCCTGGCGCGGATGAACAGCGCGGTGGTGATCTTTCTGGATCAGGTGGAGAAAGTGAACCGCGTCATCGAGACGGGCATCACGGTGAGAGAAATGTTTGTTCAAGTACAGCCGATTATGCTTCCCGCAACCAAAGTTGTACTGTCCAATATCCCTCCCTTCTTAACTGATGAGTTCCTCAGTAGAGAGTTGTCCAGACACGGGAAACTTGTTTCTCCAGTAAAAAAGATGCTGTCTGGATGTAAGTCTCAGTTACTGAAACACGTAGTGTCTCACCGCAGACAAGTGTATATGATACTGAACAATCGGAATGCGGAGCTTAACCTCCGTTTTTACGTTAAAGTAGATGATTATGACTATGTGATTTATGCAACATCATCAGTTATGAAGTGTTTTGGTTGCGGGGAGGAGGGGCACACCGTGAATGCCGGTCCGAGGCGCGGGGATCCGGCTCCGCCTGGGGACCCGCGGGCTGGGCCGTCCAACGCGCCGGCGGCGGGGCCGTCCGCCGCTGCACCGGGACCACCCGCGGCTGCGCAGGGACCGCCGGCTGGCCGGTGCGCCGGTTGTAATGGAGCAGCAGGTGGCTGCTGCTGAGGGAGGGGTGTCACCCACGGTGGCGGGGGCCCCCCCTCCGGAGGCGGCCACTGCTGCTGACGGCAACGCTGCTCCTGAGCAGTCGGCGGTGGGATGTGCCGGTTCGGACGCGGAGCGGGCGAGGGCGCGCTACACAGCGCGGTTCTGCTGCTGTGCCCGGCTTGCGGTGCGGTGCGGTGGTGTTGCACAGGGTGTGGGTGTGGGTGATTATGTCCAGGAAAATGAGGTGGTGGTTTTGTGTGAAGCAGATGGGAGAAAAAAGATTAAAAAAACAAATACAAATGGTGAAGAAAACCCTGGAGTAATCAATGAACCACAAGGTGATTTGGCAAAAGAAAATGTAGGGACAGGTGAAGTCAGTAAAACACAGGAGGAGGATATAGATAGGGAAACACATATGGTCAAAACAGGAGAGGAGAAGAAAACATGGGGTGAGCAGGTGGAGGTTGCTGAGATGGAGGTAGAGGAGGTTGCAACAGAAATGATAAATACAAAAAAGACTGCTACTAAACGCAGGAGAAATAAAAAGGATGTATCAACAGTTGCAAAAAACAGTAAAATAGTGAGTGAGGGAAAAGAAGAAAGAGAGCAAGAACAGGCGGATGATAGTTGGGATGATTGTGTGTCTGACAGCAGTGATGTGCCAGGTTTTTTGAGCAGTAGCCAACAAAAAAAAATGTACTCTGCTGAAATGATAACAAATTACCTGGTGCAGACAAAAAACCAACATAATGTAATAATTGAAGAATATTTCCCAGATTTGGCCGTGTTTTGTGCCTCAGCAAGACTCCACATGAGCCGGAAAGAGCAGTCTGTCCTGGATGAGCTGGATATATACAGACTAAAAATAATTGTTACCAAAGTAAGGAAGCAATTGGGCAGCGGTGATTTTAAAAACCTCAATGTCTGTGTTTAATTTATTTGTTTTTATTTTTGCTTTTAACATTTCACTCGCAATGGATACTTTTAGAGTGGGAAGTTTAAATGTAAATGGAGCCAGAGAGGAAAGAAAGAGGGCTTTAGTATTTCAGACTGCAAAAATAAAACATATCGATGTCCTCTTTTTACAAGAGACGCACAGCGACGTTTTTAATGAGACGGACTGGAAAAGGGAGTGGGAGGGGGAAGTCATTTAAAGCCACAACACCTCTCTCAGTGGGGGGGTGGGCTTCCTCCTCTCCAAGTCTTTTAATCCTGTCTCACTGGAGGTCGAGCATTTTATCAATGGGAGGTTGCTTTTAATAAAAGCACGGTTTGACCTTTTTACAGTTGTTTTTATAAATGTCTATGCTCCAACAAACGGTACAGAGAGGAAGCTGTTTTTACTCAAAGTTAATGATGTTTTAAACGGTTGTGCCACGGAGGATTTTTTATTCTTGGGTGGGGATTTTAATTGTACAGAAAATGCATCTTTAGATCGCAACCATGCAGAGCCGCATCCAGCTTCCCAGCATGCTCTGAGGCAGCTGGTCCACTCCCACGGCCTGGTGGATGTATGGAGGAGGATGCACGCAGACAACAGGCAGTACACCTGGTCCCACATCAGAGAGAATAGAATCTCATCAGCTAGACTAGATCGTTTTTATTGTTATAACCTGTTAAGCCCCGAGCCTGATTTTCATGTTTCAGGCTCGAAAATCACATTCCCAGAACAAATGACCATATCTTCCCTTCTAAAAGGGTTAAAAAAAAAGAAAATTCTCAAAGTAATGATAAACCTGTGAGTTGGATGTAGAAAAGTCAGAATCAATATAGATGTTTTTTATTTTAAAGAAAATTCAGATTGAACATGGTAAAAAACTGTAAATTATAGAAAAATATTATAAAATATTTTGTACTTATAGTGAAAACTAACCTTGGATGATGGGTTAGTAGACTAAAAGCTTTAGGAATCCAAAGTACAACATATAATAAGTACCCTGTATGGGTGGATTTGACCTATATCTGGCCCCCCTTGCTCGATTTTGACATGTGACATCTCTTTCTGACCGTCAGAGCCAATAGAATCGAGGGGAAGTCCCACATAGTCCTTATTTGGTCATGTCTGTTTGTTAGACTGCCGCGTCAGTCAAAGCATTGGAGCAGCAGCAGCAGGTGGCTACCATTAGCAGCTAACTTGTGGTCTCCGGTTTTGCCATCAATATGGAATTATGGACTATAAATGAAAAAAATGAGATTGCCCATACTTTCTCAACCTATGGATTAACCGTTGCAGCAGCGTTTTTTCTCGTTTGAATGCCATTGAACAGTCTTATGATCAGATTGACAGCTACGGTGAGACGATGTCCCGTAAAAGCTCCATGAAGGTACGTGTTGTGATATCTGTGTTTGCTTCCCCTGTCGTGAGTTTGTATCTTCTCAGTGTTGAGGCTGGCACCGTTAGATTCTGTGTCTTTATGATCATAAACGATGTGCTGGATGTGCAGAGCTAGGATAAGTAATAAGGGAGCTTGGAGTGATTTTCGGTAATAGGTTCGCATTTTTCGCTCGGGGCTAATTCAGAGGGTCAGTGTATGGTATGTGTGTTTTTTTGAGTTTTTCCCCATTTTTTGGATATAAAATATTCATAGTTTATTAAATATTAAGGTTCCTTGAGACACAGTGTCGTGAAAAAAGCCCTGAGGTCCCCGCCGGCGGGGGCCTTGGGGCTTAACAGGTTAAGCATCATTTTAATACTTTTAAAATGTGCAGCATATCACCTGCTGGTTTTACGGATCACTCTTTGCTTTTATGTGATTTTTTTATTAGAAATGTTTTACCCAGAAGTGCATATTGGCATTTTAACTCGGTTTTAACATTTGATAAACATTTTAAAGAGGCCCTTATTTATTTCTGGAGTGTTTTTAGGCAGAGGAAGGGAGATTTTAGCAGTGGTGGGACCATGGCAAGACTGAGATAAGATTGCTCTGCCAACAGCACACCCTCAATGTCACACAAGACATCATTAAAGCCATACCCAAAGCTTAATCGGCTCAATGCTAAGGTGTTTAAGAGCTGGTTTAAAAAAACCTGAAGTTGCTGTAAAGTTGTGTAAATCATAATCTGTGTTGATGCATATCTATGCATATTGATGCATTGTGTTATATTAATTATGTGATGTGTACTTCATTGTGGTGTTATATTAAAGGTGACATGTCATGCTTTTCCGGTTATTACCCGTCCCCTTGTGTGTTATGAAGGTTTTTCTGCATGTAAACGGTGTGCAGAGTCAAAACCCTCAAAGTACACCCTGTAGTGAGTACAACTCTAAAACAGAAAATACCTCCTCAAAACGCCTCGTTGGTGAAACGTCATTGTCCATTGTTTACTTCCTGGGTGCTGTGTCGTAGGAACACCCAGTAGCCACGCCCAGAACTATGACGCGATACGGTCATGCGGTACCCGGAACCAAATGGGCCAATCCGTGGAGCCGTTACGTTACGTCCGCGGAGCCGTTACGTTAAGCCCCCGCTGATTGGTCCAAATTGACCAATCCACACACACACTCAGTGCAGGCAGCTCTTTTGATTTCTGCTCCCTGCTGCACAGACAGTTGGGATCGCGAAATTCTCTCTGCAGACCCATTCTCACAGCGTTTATCAACCTATAAACCTTTTTCTTACTCAATATCAAGCCACACTTATTGTTTTTATTTCGGCTGTGACTTTGTGTGTGTTCAGGTTGAGTTTGGCTGTGTTTGGGTGTGTATCGCTAAACAAGGAAATCACACCTCCACGGAGCTCAGCGCGATTCACAACATGCACGCTGGGCTCACAGGGAGGGGGGGGGAGCGGCAACGAGCCGTTTAGTGGAGAAAGTGAATACTGCTGAATACACATACTTTACAGAGATGCTGTATGCGAAACCAATGTGAGTTTGGAAAATTGCACAGTATTTTTCTATTTTAGTATACCTCAACAATGGAATTATGAGCCATGACACCTCTCCTTTAAAAGCTATATATTTTAACTATACATGTAAAATGAAAAAAGCAACAACCCTCTGTGTAGCACATCAGATATTATAGTTAATGACGGGTATGGCAAAGGCCAGAAAGTTGATAGAGAAGCAGCCGCACCAAGATTGCAAAGTGGCTCGAACGCGGCCATGCAAATACATAAATATGAACCTTATGCAACATTAACCAGACATAAGCATATGATAATAAATACTATTCTTCGTCGCCTAAAACTGCAAAACCACTCTTGTTCTTCCTGGTTTGAAGTCAAATGGTCTCTCTTCTTCCTTAATGTTCACAACTCGCTTGCTGTTAAAACCTCTGCTGCAGCTTTGACGTATTGATTCTTGCGTACTTTGTGTAATTTTTACTTTTTATTACTTATTTTATTCCAAAGAAAATCATCATTATTTTTGTTTTTGTTTGTTTTGTATAATTATGACATGAAGCTGCAGAGCGAGTGTCTGTCACAGCTCACCTTGACAATTGAAAAGTGAAATAATGAGTGAACCTTGTGGTCAGCGGAGTCCCATCGACCCACTTCCATCTGCCGAGGTCTCTTGATCAGTGAGTCCAATCCACACCTTCTTAGGAAAACGTATTACGTAGTCCTTAAACGCAAAATCACAGATCACAGAAAATGTGTACACACACACACACACACACACACACACATACCCCTTCAGATCAAACCCCTGATTATTGCAGTAGTTTTTGCACTACTAAATACTGGTAATAATTACATTAATTATGTGACCGTCTATGTTTCCTGTTTCCTGTAGATATTTAATTGCTCTTGTTATGACCTGGCTCAAAAGGCCACAACAAAGAGGAGACACACCATATCCATGTTTAACAAAATATGTTTATTTAAGCAAAACATTCAAATCAACCAAATTAATTAAGTGGCTGTTTGGGGCTCAGTCCCGGCACATAGGACGATGCTCTGACGTCATCACCCTCGCTCCCCCCCCCTCGTTCAGTAGAAAAGATAAAACTATTCAAGGAATACACAATAGAATATATACAAAAGAAATGAAAAATCTCTACAAAAGACAAATACACTGCAAAAACAGAAACGTATTGACATGTTGGTAATATACATCAAAAAGGCTTAAAATGTATTAATTATTGTATGAACATGTTTTAATTGGGGTGTGGACGTCACATCCTCTAGGGGGGTCCGGGGGTATGCCCCCCTGGGAAGAAATGTTTGTAAATGTAAAGTAAAATGCTTCAATCTGGTGCACTTTAAGCAGAATTACTAGAGACTAGATCTAGGGGGTACAACTCTAAACACCCATATTAAAAAGATCGTTTTACATTTTAATAACCAAATAAGTATGTGAACATAACCAATAACCTACCATAGCCAATAACAAATAAATGTAACTTATTTTATTGTTGTTGTTCATTCATATCTTATTTTACCTAGTTAACATTTATTTATTTATTCATGCATATTTTTTTATCTCTCAAGTTTGAAACGATATTTTTGGTTTACTGTCCTATAGTATACATTGAAATGATTTCAAACCTGTTTATCCAAATAATTATAAAGGAGTGCCTTGGAAATATTTGTTTACATAAATTGCATTTATCTCTCTCCCTTGCTCGCTCCCACTCCCACTTTGGCTGTGAGCTGCGGGCGCCTGATAAGCCAACACCCCCCACTTTCATTACTTACAGCGCCCATCATACAGGGAAAATGAAACGTGTAACCGGGGTGAAAAGGGTGTTACATTTACTTAATTATGAATGTTGTTAAATCATGGCCGAAAATTAGGATGAGCGCAAACAGTCAAAAATGTTTTTTTCCCTCCCAGAGCTGCCAGCGCAGCACCTCCCCAGATCTGGCGCCCTAGGCGACCACCTATGCCAAAAACCGGCCCTGTACACCATGCTAAATGTATGTCTGCATAAAGCTGAGTTATGATCGGTCATAATAACACAGCATTTGGTGATGATTAAATAGTTTACAGTGAGATTTACTCCCATACTTTTGGCCATACTCACGCAGCCCTACAAATGAATTGAGATTTCCACACAAATGTTCTTTAGCAAGTGTGCAGAGCAGTGTTGATTTAAAAAAGCAATTTGAAGGTTGGATATTTGTAAACCTTTTTTTGTGTATATGTTAATAATTTAAGATGTAAAATAATTCCAGTTTATTTGTAGTACTTTCTATTTTTATTGTGACATTTGGTGGCATCAATGTGTGCATTTGATTCAGATAATGGAGCAGTTGCTTTAGGGCCACAGTGTATATCCCTTAAGGTCAAATAATGAGATCCTCGACCTCGGCCCCCCTCTCGCACCTCCACACAGAGCCCCCCCACATATCAAATCCCAATTTAAGCCCTGTGTATGTGTGTGAGAGTGTTGAAGTGCGCACAAAGTGAAGCAACTGAAGAAACTCATAGCATACTCAACAAAACCGGGGTGCCTGCAGGGAGAAGCAGAGGGAGACAGAGGCCCATTCCCAAACCGTCCCCTACACCCTACCCCTCCGTTTGCGCGTTCACACGGAGGGTCCGCCATATTAAGGGCTGTTCCAAAGCAATGAGTGTGGAGCGGTGTGGAGGGGGAGTGGGCTATCAAGCCCTCAAACAGCGAGTCTGCATCGATGCTGACTTGAGACCGGTCTCTACCTGACCGGAGTCACGCTGTGTGTGTCCGTCAGGAAACACGCTGTTTACAAACAGTTCCAGCAAACATCCACTGATAAACTGCGATGTTAACAACCTCATGGTAACCTCATATGTTTTAACTTAGGATCGTACCTGTGTTTAGTCTAGAAAAAGGTAAATGTGTGCATTTTATTATAAAGTTGTGTATATTTACAAACTGTTGCAAAAACTAAGAAGCTTATAAACATCAGGTTTCAAACTAAAAGAGCTTTACAAAAAAGTAACACAATTAAAGATGTTTGTTTTATTTGAGTTATTAATTTACATTTTTAGTCCAAGAGATGCTGATTTGAAACCGTTGTTACATACAGTTACGGCATTTCCTGTTTCTGCCGGAGAGAGGGGTGGCCGTCCCAAAGCTTGCCGCTGTATTTACTCCCTCCATCTGACAGGAGGGAGCCTCGTTGAGCTGCAAGTGTGGCTACAGACGGAGTTCACTCCGTCACGGAGGGGTAGGGTCGAGGGAGTGGTTTGGGAATGGGCCAGAGAGGAGCAGAGGCTTTAAATAACTGCAGGGCACCAGACCCAGGTTCCCTGAGTTACTGCAATCAAGGCAATCAAGGAGGCTGGATGCAGCACAGCCACACCCTCTCCAGATGAACCCACTGGGGCATCACACTCTTTTTACTGCACTTTTAAGTGTAGTTTTACTATTATGCTGCTGTGTTTATTGTATTTTTGTAACTGGCACAACAATTTCCTTCGGGATTAATACAGTTTTTATCTTATCTTATCTTATCTTTCATCTTAATACTTACCAAGGTTGATTCTCTTCAACTTGTCTCGCTCTACAGTCAGGGAGTTTTGCTGTGAAACTTCAATTTTAGTGAAGAGGTTACCAACAAAATGTGATTATGTGTCCAAATAAACATATGATTGAGTGTAAACACTAAATGTCTGAGCTGGCTTTGTTGAAAATAAAGCACACATTATCCATCCATCCATCCATCTTCTCCCGCTTATCCGTGGTCGGGTC
>CALSBZ010041807.1:0-18614 GCA_943591055.1 Gobionotothen gibberifrons
CGAGCAGACTACGCGGAAGTGTTTTCACTACTCGCGTATAAAAGCCCCGCCCCCACCTTCAAAGCTGGTCGATTTCAACAGAGGAACACCGACAACTGGAAGATGAGTGGAAAAGCGTCACATAAATGTATAAGTGCTCACAGCTCCGTGGGAATTATTATGTGCAATTCATTTATAAAAGGCTTTCACATATAAAAAGCAACATATCTTTGATTCATGTCGTTTATAACTGGGATATTGCAATTACTATTAACTTTGTCTGTACAAAGTAGCCTGTCCAGGAAATATGCCCAAATCAACAAAAACTGCGAGCCGGCAGGCAAGACGCTCCGCTTCCGTAATGCTTCTGAAACGCGCCCGGTAGGGTATGACGCCGGACCAAAACCGCGGCGCAGCCGTTACGCGGTGCAGACGGACCCGGTGGAATCGAGGGGTAAGGGCTTCTCGGCAAGTCTGCAGAATCCTATGGGTGACGTCACGGACTCACGCTGCGGCCAGGCAGGAAACATGTGACTTATCGGTAACTTTAACTTTAACACCATTTTAAACGAGATTGTATTTTAGATTATACATTTGACTGATACCAACTATATAATATGTACCAATACAAATAAAACAATATATATATTTTTAATATATAAAAATAATTATTTTTAATGACAATCAAACATGTGGGAAGAGGGGGGGCGGCGCCCCTAGCGCCCCTATAGAGAACCGCAGTGACGCGTCCTAAAACCCGGAAGTAAACTCCTTCCGGTTCCTTCGTCAAAAACGCAATGCAATTTCTCCATAGGATTTTGGAAAATAGCTCGAAATAAGGTCTGTGGTTGACACACATTTAAGAGACGGATCACGTTTTGTTCAGCTGGATAATATCCACATGTCTACCCTACTTTTATAATTTTCTAATCATAAATCTAGTCGCCAGAAGCAAAATGCTAACGTTATGCTATAAACGAACTACAGCAGGGTCGCTGCTTCAACGTCACGCCAACTTAAGATCCATATTCAAACATACAGATTCTAAATGGCACAAGTTGAAGCGTTTGTTTGAACAGTTTGCAGGAGGCAGGTACTTGCTTTCAAACAAACTTAGCGGGAGTGTTTTACGTGTTCGGTGTAATGACGTAAAACGGCCTGGACAACTTCTGTAGTCCTATTCAGCCACTTGTTAACAACCATCGTTTTTCAGACACGTAAACTCTTCAAAAATCACCAGCGGGGTCACTGCTGATGTATTTAATGTCGTAGAACAAAACGTGATCTGTCTCTTCAATTTGTGTCAAACAGAGACCTTATTTGGAGCTATTTTCCAAAATCCTGGGAAATTGCATTGCTTTTTATCGAAGGAACCGGAAGTGGTAAAAATGCTAACTTACTTCTGGGTTTTAGGACGCGTCACTGATGTTCTCTATAGATGAGACATGAGAGTAACACCTACGTCACTTCCGGGAGAGAATTACGGCTCCGCCCACTTTTGGGGGAAAACAAAGCTGTCAGTTGAACGGCGGTTAATACAAATTCAGAAGTTTTTGCCAATCCGATCAGAAAATTAAGAAAACCGGAGATTTTTGGATCTTCAAAGAGCCCGACTACAATGGCCAGACAGGCAAACTATTACATGAAATCATTGGAAAACGACGATCGGGCTCGATATATGATTAAATTAAAAGCAGTAGGCGATCATTGTCCATTCAGTCTACCGGTGGACGAGTGGACAAATGATCTGACTCAATGGCCTGAGGTGTCATATCCTGACATCTATAACTACCTCATTGAATCTCCAGGTAGTTTGTATAGGACGTCATCAAGACACATTATTTATCCATTTTAATAGTCTGTCCAATTTACGTTACTGTGTAAACTATAAATATGTTTTATACAATAACGTGTTAAATAGGGGGTTTACCAAGCTAATTAAAGGAGGGGTAGGTAAGTTTGAGAAACCGGCTTGAGTGCACAAAATGTCCAAAGTACACAACCGAAAAGAATCCGCCCCTTCCTTCAGACTTCCTACAGAGCACCTCCTCCAACACACATGAACGCGCACATGACCTCAGTGAAGACTTGAAAACATCATGGCTCAATCAGATGTAAGAAAACAACACCTAAGATCATGATAATGAATGTAAAACAAATGTATAACAAAGTTATTGTCAGTGCTTATATTTTTGAAGCTATCATGTTTGTTTTGTGAAAATGTATTAAAAATGTTACGTCTGGCTAGCTGGCGAGAGCAGGCTGCGGTAACATTACATATCAGCTCGGTGTGCTCCATAAGTAGTCGCCATCGTTGAAAAGCAACTCCGATATTGAATCTGGTTTGACTTCTCCTAGTTTCCACTTTCTTTTTCTTCATAATTTGCTCCATTACAGTTTTTCTTTTGCGACCGGTAGACGATGTTGAAGCAAACTCTGCCATGGTGAAAGTGTCCACGGCTGCTGCTGGCGATTGAGCAACAACTGCCCGGAGACGGGAAACACGGCCAATGACGGCACGCGCAATGACTGCACGAGTGTGCGTGCACGAGATGGAAGGCTGACAGACAGGTCGGCCAACCAGTTATTTTAGCCGGCCCGGCTAAAATAATTGGTCGTAGTTTTTACAGTATTACGGCTTCCACAGATGACATTTTTTTATGGATTTTTTTTCAAAGCACTTAGAATATTCATTGCTTTCAGGATATTAAGAGCATTCCATGGAATATAACAAAAAGTGTATCTCGAGCCGGTATACCCCTCCTTTAATGATAGCATCTAGTTATAGGTGGGTTGATGATTGACAATTTTATGTTATAGCCTATCTTTATAATCTCAGTAATTATACCACAACACAGTACGACAATATTTTAACATACACAGTTAATCACAATAGCAAAATGCAGTCTTCATTAATTAACTTTCTGGATTGCCCATGTTTGTACTACTAATGTTTTTTAAATTTAAATGTTTAGATGTGACAGAGCAGGTTTAGAGATTTGTGTCTGCTAACTTGTCCTCTAGGGATTTACACAGCAAGTTCAATGAAGAACTTCAGGTCTCTGGAAGCACATACCTTTTTTTACCAGTGGCTGGGTGGATGTGGTTCTTCACCACAAACCCTGTGCTGACACAACAGTCTTCAAGACCCATATAAAGCCATCATGGAGAGTTACAGATAAACCCCACAACACCTGGGTTGCTGTTAACAAGACTGGAGAGGTCACAGCTGCTCACTGTGATTGCATGGCAGAGTAAGCTGACTGCATAACACTAATAGTACAGTCACAATGCCACCTATGTAATCCTTCAGAAGGGAAGAAATTATTTTGTTATTTGGTGAAAAAGTATTTATTTAAAAAATATATTTTTTACTCTAGACTAGGAGAATGTTGTTCCCATGTCGGAGCCCTGCTTTTTAAGTTGGAGGCATCAGTTCGCCTTGGATATACAAGTGTGGCACCAACCAGCATCGCCTGTGCCTGGAATAAAGTCTGCACGAAAAAAGTTGAGGCAGACATGGTCATCAATATAGACTTCTATGGAGACAAAGCCAAAAAAAGGGAAACAGGAACAAACTGCAGGGTCATTCCAATGGCGAATGAAGAAAATAAACAACAGTTCTTGGAAATGCTGTCTGCCTCAGGATAACTGCCTGTTGGTCTGAGCACTTTCAAGGCTTTTGCAGACCCTTTCAAACCAAAGCCTTGGCACCAACATCTGTCAGAATGTTCAGATGATCAGGTACAGGCAATAGAGGAAGAGACAAAAGACCAGGTAGAATGTTCATCTTGGCACCAGCAGAGGGTTGGGAGGGTGACAGGTACATCAGCACACAGAGTTATCCACACATCTCTTGAGAAACCATCAAAATCACTGCTGAGGGATATTGTGCAGAAAGAGTCACGCAAAAATCCGCTGAAAACACCAGGCATCATTTGGGGTAGGGAACACGAAAAGGATGCAATTGAGACATACAAGTAGGCACTGGGCCTTACAACTGCATATACAGCACCCACTTTAATTAACATCTCCAGTGACATATATAAACCCCACACAAGCATCAGTATTCAACGGGCAGGCTTCCGAGTGTGCAGAGAGAAGCCCTTCATTGGTGTAAGCTGTGATGCTTATGTACACTGCGTTTGCTGTGGAAAGGGGGTGGTTGAGGTAAAGTGCCCCTTGAAGTGGAAAAGTGATTTGTCAGCTGATCACTGGCCAGCAGACAAGAGAGGACATCTGGACACTTTGTTGTCGCTGAGGACCAACCACAGCTACTACACCCAGGTAATACAATAAATAACAACTCATAAGGAATTGTATTATCTGTGTTTTGTTAATTGCAGGTAAGTAGTTGGAGTCTATGCTGTACTTTTTCTTCCTTTTTTTTTTACAGGTGCAGATGCAGATGTTTGTGTGCAAAACAACCTATGCAGACTTCATCACCTGGACGCCAAAGCAAACCGTTATCTTCCGTGTCCAACAAGATGAAGATTTTCAGTGTCAGGCAGTGGACACCATTAGCCGTTTTTGGGCCAGGAACATCTACCCACAGCTGGCGGGAACCACAATCCCAGATACAGAGCTGGAGCTTCAGGTATAAAACATTTTCCTTAGAGACTGCAAATACACTGTCTGTTATATCTTTATATGTAATACATGGCACACAAATATTATGAAACAATACAAATAATCACAAATTATGTATAACAATTTCAGGAGTCAACAGACAGTGCTGTGTCAGACACAGAACAGGAGCTTCAGGTAAAACACAAAACCTAAACAATTATTTATAATTATAGTTCATTAACATTTGCGAGCATTTGTTGTTAGGTGGCTGTTAATACTAGCTAAGACAATTCCTAATACATAGTTTATTTACATTTACAGAATAATTAGGTGGCGTCAACTGTCATTCCTGGAAGGAGACCAGAGCAGTAAGGTAGATTTAAAAAGCTGAAGGATAGTCATTGAAGAGTTGTTCTTTTGCTGCCATGGCCCAAACTACTGTAAGTGACTCTAAGAGAAAAGACAGCAGGACTGATTTGACCTATACATCCCCCTTTCTGTTTTTATTGAACACAATGCTACCTGACATGTTGACCAAGGCGGCACAGGTATGTACTATCTTGTCAATGGTGGCTACATCCCTGTTCTCCATCTCGTCCCGCAGGGTCTTTACGAAGCAAACAGGGAGCGGCCCATCCAGGATGTGGAATCTTCGCTTCAGCACACCGATCACCCGTTCTGTTCACCCATCAGTTGTTTTAAAATATTTTCAAGTATCACATTTTACCATTGTTCTCAGTAATTGTTCTAGTTGTTTGTTCAGTCTACTTTGTTTGCACTGTTATACAATTTGCTACAGTCCGTTAGTGCTGTTTTTTATATAACTTAATTTAGTAAAAGAGTTAATTTATTTTCCATCATATTGATATGTGCAATAGTTTACCAGTCTGTGGATAATGAATGTATACTTACCAATATGAATTCGAAATTTTGATTTCTTCAACGTCTTTGCCTGGGAGTTGTTTCCTGCCGAGAGTGAAGGCTGGGGTTTCGAGACTGGCACCAAGTAAGGCAAACTCATCTTTCCGAGTAAAACCCAGATCAGCCAAGATCTAAAACAAGTAATGCATAAGATGTAGGCCTTTTGCTTTTAATGTTTGCAGTCAAACAGTAAATAACAACATTTGTCCATAATGATTACCAAAAAAATGCATGTGATGAACTGTTAGTGTAGAATATGTGCACTTTATGTAAGATGAAACATTACCTGGTCCCCAGGATGGTGGTCGAGGGGTGAAATAAAGCCAGATTTCTTCCTCCCCAACCTTTGGACAAGAAGGTGATGTTTCCTGCAGGACTACACACTATGAAATATTTGACTGTAGTCCACTTCTTATAATTAGAGTATGATTTTGCCCTGTTGAAAATAAGAAACAAAAACACAGTTAGATGAACAGGACTCATTTTCAAGTTTAAGATTTAAACCTTTAATGGACCTTTATTTGTTTTCAATAATACATTTAATATTTGATATGATGCATGCAGCGGCTGGGTACAATGAGCATCCCTCTATCTGAGCATACATTTAAAAAAACAAGACCTGTAAATGATCAAACTCATTCGTATTACTTATTCAGACCTGTGTACGAACACTGTCAAAGCTACCTGGCTAAACCATAAATATTGGCACCTTTACCTGGCTGGGCTTTTGGATGTTCAATTCTGATCTCGAAGCAATCTATAATTGATGTGAGGCGCGGAAAGTTGGCCTTCATCACTGGTGGTATGGTTTGGGTGATGCACTCCCTGTCAGGCCAGTGAATGAGGAAAGTGATTTTCGCATACAAAAGATTCAGCCAACGTTGGAATATGTGGCGGACGGTGGGTTCTGGTTTGTGTAGTATTTGGCTCAGCAAAGCAATCGATGGATTTTGGCGTAGCTTGAGCAAGCAAAGCAAGAGCTGGTAGACAATCTGAAACCTTTTGGTGATGATTTGATGAACTGAACTAAATATCGGTGAAGACAGTCAAAAAACTGACCAACTGAGCCCAGTCATGGCCCTGCATGCACTGTTGTTTCCTTTAAGAGCATGAACAGACAAACACTCCTTAGACCAGTTCTGGAGTTCTCTTCTTGCCTCATCTCTTTCTCTCCTGAGATTGGCAACCTCTATGGCAATGGAAACCTGCTGCCTATGTATTACTGGCGTGTCACTCAGTTCATAATCATCAGAGGGCTGAGGAAGTGAATCCTCAGTGCTTCAGGATAAGCTGTATCAACATCTTCAGGGGTTTCAGTAGGAGAAGCCTCTGTAGGTGGCTTTATTCGCTGCCTTTTTGCTGGCAGGACCTCATGCTGAGAAACAGCATCTCTCCTTTGGTATCGCTTTAGCCTCTTTGAGCCTTCTGACGATGGTCGTCGTGGGAATATGGATGGGACATAATCTGGATGCTCGCCGTCATTCACATGGTATCCTTAAACCATGAAGGTAGGTGTTAGCCAAATACAGACAAACTTGACAGTTTATTGGTTAAGTTCACTGCACCTATAAAATATGTAGATCATAAAATAATTACCATAATGACTGTTTTGACAATAACCCGCCCCCCCCCCATTTCGCTCAATATTCACCAATTTTAACTTTTAAATGAATTGATAAGTTTGCTTCAGTCTGAGCCAAATGAGCTGTTCTCTAATGTCACCCTGTATGTACAGGCAGCAGGCTGATTTCCTTGGTTTGTCAGTTTTTTATATTTCAATGCAGCATCTACTTCCGCCTCTTAAACTTTTAACATTACATCTATTTACTTCAACGACTGATATTAGCCTCGTTAGCATCATCATTTACCTGTGATGAAGTGTTTACCACAGACGTACACACGTATTGACTGGCCGTGTCCCATTGATTGTAATTTTTGTCCTCTCTGTGAATAGCCTGAAGCCACAGAGCTCTTCTTTTACTGTCCATTTTTCTTAGAGGATTTACAGAAAAACGTAACTCCGGGTTTTTTTTAATGTTTGAGGTACAATACACGACACAGCAGCTTTTTGGCATCATAAAACAATTATTTTCCGCCTCGCTCGTGAGAGTAACAGCTGGCAAAATGACTGCTTTTAATTTAACCAGCTTTTAAATGTAATAGTTTGCCTGTCTGGCCATTGTAATCTCCGGTTTTCTTAAATTTCTGATCGGATTGGCAAAAACTTCAGAATTTGTATTGACCGCCGTTCAACTGACAGCGTTGGTTTCCCCCAAAAGTGGGCGGAGCCGTTATTTTTGCCCGGAAGTGACGCATTTGTCGGCTGGGCCGGCCGCCACTGAGTATAGAGAGGCGAAGTCCCTCCCCTTCCGGTGGAGCTCCATGGGACCCCGGAAGCGGAAAAATATACATTGAAGTCAATGGAGAAAATGGAGAGGAAAAGGTTATCTTTTGATCCCGTTTGAATTGTGCCACAAATTACACATATGATGTTTGTCAATTTAAAAGAACATTTTGCAAGTCAAAAAAATAAAAATGTGTCGTAAAACTGTGAAGTTACACATTTTTTGTGTGAAACTGCTCAGTGAACTACATCTCCGGTAGGGCAGAACAACACACGTCACCAAGATGTCCGTCTGTCTTGTCAACAAAAGGATTGACTACACTCACTATCACCACAATGAAACACGTCCAGAAGAATGTCATGCAAAGCTGCCTGTCTGCCTGTCTGCCTTTGATTCTCTCTGAACTGCCTGGTCTTTTTAATGTTTAATGTCAACCATTTGTGCAGATAGCATGACGTAGAAAAAAAAATAATCGCCAATGCTAGCGTTACCGTTAGCATTTCTCCCCCAGGCTTAAGTTGTGTATTATAGAATGATCACACCGCTGTGACAGCACTCTTCAAAGGGTTCACGAAATATGACTAGCCTACTACTCTTACTGTTTAACATGTTGGGTTACTTAATGTTAAGCCTAATACAAATGACACGGGTGTAATGCTAACTAACGTGCTTGCTACTAGCTAGGTAGCTAACTTGATCCAGCCACTCCTGTTCCTTTCATCAGACGGGAGGCGAAAGAACGAGCAAGACCCATTGCTGGTATGATAACAACCTGGTACTAAGCACACAGGCATCTTGTTAAAGTTATCTTATCTTAGCCAGCGCCATATATATCGATGATATATCGCGCTGATATTAGATATCTCTTCGTGGAGGAAAACAATGGTGACATCACTTACACGACTCTGGGATTTGTAGTCTTTCTAGTTGCGTATTTTTCATAGTCTTATATTTCAACAGTTTTACGACAAACTGTGACTTTTTTGACATGAAAATTATTGTTTAAGATTTACAAACATCATATGTGTCATTCGTGGCACAATTCAAACGGGATCAAAAGATAACCTTTTCCTCTCCATTTTCTGCATTGACTTCAATGTATATTTTTTCCGCTTCCGGGGTCCCACGAGCTCCCTCGGAAGGGGAGGGACTTCGCCTCTCTATTCAAGTGATGCTCACATTGGCTGTGATATTCTCTATTTGTGTGATCAACAAATAAGTTTCCTTGGGTTGTTTACAGGGTTGAGAGAGTTACTTAAAAACTGTAATCCTTTACAATTACTAGTTATATATACATTTAAAAAAATCAGTAATATAATCTTAGTATCACAATATGAAAGTAATGTCACCTAAATACTTTGTCGCTACTTTTTGGTTGCCTCATTATCAAATGCAATGCAATATATAAGAGAGAAAATAAATAACAATAAGATGTTTTTTATTTTATTTAAAGCAACAAAACAATATGTTCTTAGAAAAAGAAGAAACCAAGATATTTAGTATAAAAAATGTGTCATCTTAAATTAAAGGCAAGGCCCAAAGAATAGTTTACTAATGCTGTTATTAGTTTAAAACATGTATTAAATGCAAACACAGTATTTATGTGTATTTAATCAGGTGTCCACCTACTGCATCACAACTAAAAAGTATGTTTGATACATTTATATTTATTTCAAAATGTATTATAATGTTGTAGTCCTTCTAGTTATCCCCATTTTAGACAAATGTACAAAGTAATCAGATTTTTTAATGTAACGGGAATACAGTTTTTTTTGTATCCTAATTACGTTATCCGTTACACCCACAACCGGGTAGTTAATGAACTCTGTCACAGAATAAAATTCATGACTGTAAACATATGGAGAGTGTAAATGTGGTTGTAGCTAATCTCATCAAATGGTTTAACATGATAAACATTATAAAATGTAAGCTACTACGGCTCTGAGTTTGCACTTTAGCACTGTAACTCAATAGGGATGCTAGCATAATGTTTCTCTTCTCCTCATGAAATAGGATGAGATCAAATAACTCCCTGCTAATAAAGTTGCAAAAATCAATATGAAGAATCTGATGTTTATAAGCTGTTTAGTTTTTTGCAACAGTCCCTGTAAATATACAAAACGTGTACAGTTTTCTAGACTAAACATGAGTAATAAATTATTCGAAGTTAAAAACAATATGAGGTAACCATGAAGTTGTTAACATCTGTTTCTCGATATTAAATGTCTATATTGTTTTGCAGTTTACGGTAAACAGCGTGTTTCATGACGGACATACACAGCGTTGGGTAGGTCAGGTAGGACAGCACGTGAAGGCCCAATTCCAAACCACACCCTACCCTCTCCCCCTATTTTCAGGTGGAGGGTGTACATGGCTTTTGGGACGAACTTGAAGTCAGGTGCGATGCATACTCGCTGCTTGATAACCCACTACCCCTCAACACTTGATGGTTTGGAACGGCACTTAATAGCCGCATTCACACCGAGTACTTTTCACCCGTACTTTTCGCGTTTAGTTCCGTTAGTACCCCTGATGTCGCGTTCACACCAAAAAAAAAACGAAGTGCCGGGAACTTTTCACCCCATTTTTAGCGCCTGCTGAGAGCAGGTACTTTCCTGGGGAAAAAAAGTACCCCAGTTCTGATTGGCTGGGCGATTGCAAACCACGCCCCGTAAAACTCTGAAATGTTTTGTAGAGCCGCCATTTTATTATCCTCGCATTGCATTATTAGCATTAGCATTAGCCCAGCGCAGAAACGCAGAGAGACTAACTTATGACAACACAAAATAAAACATGGAGATGGAGATGAGGAGGTGTCGGCGTTCTGGCCGTTTACTCGGAAGGCTTCAGTAGAAGCTGCTGGGAGTCCCAGCCAGTCCCTAACCCCGGGGACTTCCGGCCGGGGATTTTGGGCGGCAGTATACGCCGTGAAGTTGTTTGCGGCCTGACAGTAAATCTAAAGCAGAAGAAGAAGAAGTGACGTCAGCGGCTCATTTGCGTAATCTTCCCTCAGGGAACTTATTCCGGTGTGAACGCGATCTGTACTTAGTGCCCTGGGGTATTAAGTGCCGCGGCACTAAGTGCCGGGAACTAAGTACAGCAAAGTACTCGGTGTGAACGCGGCTAATGTGGCGGACCCTCCGCGCGAACGGAAGGTTAGTGTGTGTTGGGGGCGGTTTGGAATTGGACCTAAAGAGTTCAATTTAAGTGGGAAGTGTAAACTCCCAGAGCAGGGTGGGGGAGGCTTTTGCTGAAACGAATCTCAACCAGGAGTTCAGGACAAGCTTTCAAAGAGCACAGCTGCTTTTTAACCTGCTACTTTACAGGTAAGAGATTCATATTATTATAGAGGAAGATAAACATGGTGTATTTGTATAGCGAATCATTTTATTGTAAGTGTTGTAATTGTTGTATTACTTTTTGTGCAGAAATGGCCACTGCCAGTAGTCTGATGTCCGAGGAGAAGTTCCGATGTGCTGTCTGCCTGGAAGTGTTCACTAAGCCAGTTACAACGCCATGTGGACACAATTTCTGCTATGCATGTATCCACAAGTATTGGGATGGCAATGATATTTGCAAGTGTCCACTGTGCCAAAGAACATTCTCTCAAAGACATGAACTACACGTCAACACCTTTGTGTCTGAGTTAGCGGCTGAGTTTAAGACGTTAGTTCAAATCAAAGCCTCAGCAGCAGACCCCCCACGTCCTGGAACAGCAGCCGTTCTTTGTGATATCTGCTCCGAGATGAAGGGAAACGCAGTTAAATCCTGCCTGACGTGTTTAATGTCTTTCTGTGAAGTGCACCTCAAGCCACACCAGAGAGTTGCTGCTTTCAAGAGCCACACACTGTTAGACCCGGTGAACAATCTTGAAGACAGGATGTGCAAAGTGCACAACAAGATAACAGAACTGTACTGTAGGACTGACCAGGCCTGTGTTTGTGTATTGTGTATAATAAAGAGTCACGATGTTGTCCCGATCAAGGAAGAATTTGAAGTACTGATGGCACTAAAAGATGAGACCATGGCACATTTAAAAAAGATGATACAATCCTGGTCCGAGAAGATTGCTGAGATAGAAAGCTCAGTGGATGTGAGCCAGAAAGAAGCAGAGAGAGAGAAAGAAGCCAGTGTGCAGGTCTTCACCGACTTGATCAGCTCCCTTCAGAGACACCAGGCAGAGCTTGTTGAGGTGATTGTGGAGAGGTACAGAGCAACAAAGCAGAAGGCTGACGGCTTTCTCACAGATCTGAGGATGGAAGTTGCTGATCTCCAGAGCAGGAGCAGCCAGCTGGAGCAGCTGTCACAGTCTGAGGATCACCATCAATGTGTTCAGACTTTCCAAACCCTGTACTTACCTTTAAACAAGGACTGGACCAACGTCAGTGTCCACTGCCATCTGTCCTTCCGGGCAGTGAGAGGTGCTGTGGGTCTGCTGAAACAGATCGCTGATCAGATAGCGGAGGAGCTTCAAAATGAAAAGAATGTGAGAACATGCAGTGGACTTGACCTTTGACCCTGAAACAGCACATTGCTCACTGATCATGACACATTTCAGATTCTTCCCTCCAATCCAAAGAGATATGAAGTGTATCCAGAAGCTTTGTCAAAGGAGGGGTTTACAGCAGGGAAGTTTTACTATTGATTGATTGATTGATGATACATTTTATTTCAAAACAAGTAAAATAAACAATTACAAACCAAAACAAATGTTGCAGTGCATAGTCATGTTAGAGAAATCAAAACAAAAAAAATGACATTTTACAACAACAGCATTAGCAACATAAACAGTGCCACATCTAGTGTTCGAAAAGGACTGAGAAGAAGTATAACTTATTTAATCTCACTATGAGGTGCAAGTGAAGGGACAAACTCAGTGGATTGTTGGAGTGGTGAGAGAGTCCTATGAAAGAAAGAAGGACATATATATGTCAGTAGAAGATGGTGGCTGGGCCATTGAGCTTCATGAGGGATCATACAGTGCAATAACATCACCAAAGGTTCAAATGACACTGAAAGAAGAGCTTCAGAAGGTGGGCGTCTTTGTGGACTATGATCAGGGAGTGGTTTCTTTCTATGACGTGAACTCTAAATCACAAATACATTCTTATACCGGCTTCCACTTTACTGAGAAAAAGTATCTATACTTCTACGTTTACAAAAACAACAATGGAACAAACTCTGCTCCTCTCATCATTACCCCTGTACTGCAAACAGACTGAGTTCATTACTTCTTTAAAGACCACAGAAAGCACTGGTCTGAAATCAGTTAACACCTCTTTATTATCTAAATTACATTCAATCCATGATGGATATGTGAAAGAAGTAAGACACTGCTTCATCATTAGCATTTCCTCCTTCTCTCTTTACTGTATCTGTAGATGTAAACTAATGTTACATAATGTTGTCAGATCCTGTTCTATCACAAGGGTTAAGGTTATCAATGTAATTTCACTTTGTTAAGACATTTCCCTGATAAAATAAGTTAAATGCAGTCAAATTCCTGCACAATGACATGTTATTTGTGGCCACTTGAATCAAGACATTAAATAAATATTAAATACAACTGCTTCCCTGGCTATGATTCATCATAAGGAGAATCACTAAAAGGGACGTTAATAGTGTGTGTGTGTGTGTGTGTGTGTGTGTGTGTGTGTGTGTGTGTGTGTGTGTGTGTGTGTGTGTGTGTGTGTGTGTGTGTGTGTGTGTGTGTGTTGGATGCACTGGATGCACACATCATCCTCGAGTGTGATGCGTGGGCCGATGTTCTTAAGCACCACGGATGGAGCTCATCCATGACTAAAACCGGGTGTATTGTATTTGTATTTGTGATTCAAGCCCATTTTTCTGAGTGACAAATGTCTTGTTATATTTTTCAGAGAAGGTTCCAGCTTTTGACACAGCACGAATCCACGAAATGAGTCAAAAATTAAATAGAGGTGTAGACAGCGTGAAAATGGAAATCAAACATCTAGAAGTAGGAAATATTATACAGAATTCTCAGGAGGAAGGCAGCATGTGGTGTGGATATGCATGCAACATTATGTAGTGAGAACTCAAAATGGATAATACACACATGTCTTCTTTTCATTGCATTCTCACAAAGATGAGGTAATTCCAGCAACAACAAAAACATTTCTTTCTTGACAGACAGATAGACTGTCAATAGTGTCATCAGGTGGAAAATGGAAATACAATTATAAGGGAGACTTTATGTGGTGCAGTGATGCGTCCTAAAACCCGGAAGTAAGCTGCTTCCGGTTCCCTCGACAAAAAAGCAATGCAATTTCTCCATATGATTTTGGAAAATAGCTCGAAATAAGGTCTGTTGTTGACACACATTTAAGAGACGGATCACTTTTTGTTCAGTATATACAGTCTATGGTTCAGCCGGATAATATCCACATGTCTACCATACTTTTATAATTTTCGAATCATAAATCTAATCGATAGATTTAGTTTAGTTTAGTTTATTTATTTATAGTGTCGTGGACAGTCCCCATCGATGAACTGTCACAAAAACAGTAAATGGAGCAGCTTTAGCCTACATGGCTAATTTCCAGCAGCAATATATCAACAGCATTAGTTATAAAAAAATATAAAATCAAATAAAAACGATGAAAGACAAGTAGATACAGGCGAAAGGGATGGATAAAAGAGAACAATAAACAACACACGTTACTATATAGCCTACAGTACATGTCACATAGGCTAGCACATCACAATCACATAACATAAATGAGGGGCAACATCCATGATCACAACATGTAACACAACATGTAACACTCACGCCATACTCAACACAGACTAGTGTGTGCATGTGTAGTTCTCTGTGATTTATGATTCGAGCTCCTGCCCCCCCAAAATGTCTGTGCACGTCCCTGGCTGAAGCTCATTGGTTGCCGGAGAGCTAGTTTCTGTGGGGGGGAGTCTCCTATGAGGGCGCATCTGTGGTTGGGAAGCAGATATTTACCCACCTTTTCTTGGTTTGTTAATGTTATATATTTTTGTCACGATTACTTTCCTGTCAGTCCCGGCCGGCAGTGCACACGCGCACAGTTTGAACCCATTTTAACTTTCTCTCCGGGAAAGCACTCGGGATTACGCGCAGCCAGGACTTTCCACAGGAAGATAAGAATGTCTGTGTGCCTGTCACAAAGCTGAGAGATGTGAAGGGATTCCGAGAGATGTAGAGGAGAAGACGCGCTCTCTGGTGTGGAGTTTTATTAGCTCTTTTTGGTGCTCATTGCTACACCTAAACGGGGCGCCTGGATGTTGATGGACACCTGCTGGAACGGAACCCGCAACCTTTTAGCCCAATACATGACTCTGCCACTAAAACAGCCTGTATCACATTTACAGTATGGATTACGGTACGTTTCACAAATCAATTAACCAACTTTTCTCGAAGAATGGATTACATTCGGTGGAAACTGATACCTTTCTTATTATGACTTTCATCTTTACGCGTGTTGCATACACATATCTGGCTGTTTAGTGTTATTTTTGACACGTTTCTCTTACGATTGTTACATTCTCTGTACATTTAAAGAGTTGTAGCCTGAAATCTCGTCGGCTCTCATGGGACTGAGACACTCGTCGCGGTGTTTGCTGCTGCGGCGGAAGATGGCGGAGGCGGACAGCTCGGAGGTAGGGAGCTCGTGCTGTCCTGCTCCCGGCTATAGCGGGACCGGGACACTCACTATACTTGTTTTAGTAGGGAGCGATATATTTGATATGTTATGTATGCATCTTGTGTTTTTCCTAGCCTATCATTGTCGTATCCACGCTTAGAATCAATGTTGCACCATCGCGTGCGTGCAAAGCAAAGTGCATGTTCCTGCAGATGTTGGGGCGGGGAGGTTTAAGTAGACCACTCTGATTGCAATAGTAGTGAGTGATAATGCTGGCAGAGGCTACATGACCGGTTCTGGATGCATTGAGTAACTGTCCTTGGTGCTGACACGGTACCTGCATCCAGGCACGTGCAGCGGATGAGAGAGGAAGGGGCTCAAATGCATTAAAGGACACACCGGCGATTGTTATAACTAATTTAATAAAAAATATGGCTGGAATTACAATGTTTGCGACGATGTCAAAGTAATATTAAAATGTAGCTATTTCAAACAAATCCACTATTAAGGTTACACACTGCTGCATGACAGTCGTTTCAAAATCAATCCAAATAAATGAAATAATTTAATTGATTTCAGATCATTTTTACATAAAAGGCAAGCAAACACAATACATACAGTGTAACTTGGCACAATTGTACTTTGTCTTTTTATTTAAAATCTGATTCACTACACCTGATATCAAATACATGACAAAACACATTTTGATCAGAGTTAAAATAGGTCAGTTGCTTTAGCTTCATAACACTGCAATTAAACCCTCTATGCAACGATGTTATACTCTCTTAAAGGTGAGGTGTCATGGCCATTTCCACTGATCATAATTCCATTGTTGAGGTATACTAAAATAGAAAAATACTGTGCAATTTTCCAAACTCACATTGGTTTCGCATACAGCATCTCTGTAAAGTGTGTGTATTCACTTTCTCCACTAAACGGCTCGCTGCAGCTCTCCCCCCCCCCCCCTGTGAGCCCAGTGTGCTCCGATTGGTCAGCTCGGCCCCTCTGTTCTGATTAGTCAACCACCAGAGAGGCTCCTCCGAAAGGTGGCTTCAGTTAGCTGCTAGCTAGCTGAAAACACCAACGGTAGCACACACCATCATATGCCAATATATACACCTTACACACCCTATAACATGTACAGATTCGAGTATAGACATTTGAGGGCGTAGAACGGAAGAAGAGTACGTTATTTTTACCTGTAATAAACTACTTTGTTTGATGAAAAATCAAATCATGGTTTGCTATATATGAATGATATGTTATAGGAGCAAATACTTCAGGGAAGAAAGGCTACTAAGTATTTTCTATCAAACTTTATTTTAGAAATATACAAAATGAACATAAATATACATATATACACGGTATATCATCCATTCCTCCCCTTATAGGCGTTGTCCCCTTTTCGCCGTCTTGCAAGCTACAACCGGGGCTGTTACGAGGCATCAGAGTGGTCGTCTCGATCATGTATTGTCCGCCAGATACGCCAGGAGTTTCCTGATCTGGCTGGATGAAATCAAATGCAAATCAGAAAATATTATATAATAGAAACGTAGTTCTTTTAGATTCGTTAGTAGTAGTTGTGGTAGGAGTGTGTATCTCAACACCGTTAGATATTGCCAGCTAATATGCTAACCTAGCTTCCTTGTTTACCTTGGTAGCATATGAACGTTAGCTCGGAGAAAAGGCAACTAATGTAGTGTAATAAAACCACTATGAACAAAAGCTAGTGGTTCATATTAGGCTAGCAATAACGTGTTTACAATTGCAATCTTATACAGTGGACTACGTTCGGTCATTCCTTGTAGCTGGCATGAAAACAATGTGTTTGCCGAGCATGTATAGCTAGCCTCGTTAGCATGCACAGTATACTCCGGGTGATTCCGAGCTCGGAATCACCCGGAGTATGATGTAGTGTAATAAAACCACTATGAACAAAAGCTAGTGGTTCATATTAGGCTAGCAATAACGTGTTTATAATTGCAATCTTATACAGTAGTCTACTACGTTCGGTCATTCGTTGTAGCTGGCATGAGCCTCGTTAGCATGCACAGAGCTCCGTCGCAGCTTGGAGGAAAACCACATATAATGTACTGGCCGTAAGGGAAATCACCCGGAGTATACTGTATGAGTATTCCATGTGTGAATGCAGACATTATCCTGCCATGACAAACATGTAAAGCCATCTGCTGACATTGTAGTTTATATGTGTAAACGTTAGCAACTGAGTTAGCTCAGTTAGCACCGTGTCAATGGCTCAGCACCCCAAAAAACGTTTACCCATTTTCACAGTTGTGGTAGATATAGCTTGCTTGTTTTAAACATCATAAATACACAAACAACAATGAATACTTACAGATTGGGTACCCGAATCTCCCGCTGGTCCAAACAAAGTAGGAACAGCATCGTCCTTCAGTGTCCTACGCTGTATATATCCGGTATGAATGCTCCATGTTTTGTGAAGCTATTCTCCGTGAAATGCCGCACACACAGTAAAATACCGGCTCCAACATCTGAAGGAACAGTGTTAAAAAGGAATGTCAACCACTGACTTCGTCCTGCCCTCGGTAAGGCATGCATTGAACATTTCCCCTCACAAGACAGGAAACAGACCCTCGTTGGCATGACTGGATACAGTTTTGAACTGAACCTGAGATTCCAACAGTAATAATGCTAGGCTGGCAGAGGGTACGGCCATAGCTCTGGGCGTGGCTACTGGGTGCTTCTACGACACAGCACCCAGGAAGTAAAAAATGGACAATGACGTATCTCCAACAAGCCGTTTTGGGGAGGTATTTTCTGTTTTAGAGTTGTACTCACTACAGGGTGTACTTTGAGGGTTTTGACTCTGCACACCGTTTACATGCAGAAAAACCTTCATAACACACAAGGGGACGGGTAATAACTGGAATAGCATGACACCTCACCTTTAAGTGAAATAAAGTTATCCAACCTTTAAAAGGCTTAGGAACTCCAACCCTTTGTGAACTGGGTAACCTGCACAAACATTATAAATGACATTTGAAAAAGGGCACTTCTCAAATAGCAGGGTAAAGGGCAGGTGCTACCCAATGTCTATCTGAGCACGTGCCTGCCTGCATCTTTTACCGGTCCTATTATGCGGCTTTCACACCAGCGCTTTTCCCTTTCTAGCTCCGGCCGGGAG